>AYEL01073952.1:0-22424 GCA_000484575.1 Olivierus martensii
TTATTTTTATATATAAAAATTAAAAATAAATAAATAAACTCTTCAACTAATTTTTAACAGGAAAAACTCTATTTAAGCAGAGTTTGAAGACATTTATAGCTTTGTTTTCATCATTTTTGCTGAAAATACCGTGAGGTTTCTATAAGAAACATATAAGTAAATAGTTAATATCATGAAATAAAAATGTAGTACAATGCATTACGTTCATAAAAAATATATTTTGTCTTACCAAACGTTCATTTTCAAAGCATTTCGTAACCTAATATAAGTTTCTCTCATTCATAAGTATATCACTGATATAATTTATGATTTAAAAAATACTAAAACTTACTTCATATAGGAGTGTTTTATCTGTGCACGTAAAAAATGCAAGAGCATCATTTCTATCATAAATTCGTTCTTCGATTCTAATACAATCGGCTAACTCCATATAATACTGCAACAGCATGCAATAAACTATCATAAAACCTCATATATCTTAAAAATCATATAAGTAATATTCGATAATTCTTACAGTTTTAACAAATTTAGGTAATTTTCTAAGACAGCATTTCCAAAATTTCGATACTCGTTTCGGCTGAGCTGAGAGAAGCGGAAATTAATTTTTATACGAATCAAAATTATAATACTTGATAATAAGTAAGAATACTTACAACAGATGTTGTCAGACGAATTATCCAGAGAGAAAATATTAGTTATAAATATTACTAATAATGTGGTGAGAAGTAAATATCTCATTCCGGTCATTTAGTTAAAGCAAAACTTTCGCCAGATGAATTAATTACTGAACTTCACGTTCTCCTTTTTATCAAATTTCCTTTATACGTAGCTTTATATGTGATAAAGCATGTGACTTTCTTAATTCGGTATTTAATGCTGCAAACGAAAATTTTATTGTTTCTTATAATTTTCTTACATAATATGTACCTTAATAGATTTATACGTATTATATAGACATTAATCCATTCCTATTATATAGGTGCATTTATGCCTATATAATAATATTTATATAATATTTATGTCTATAAAATAGGCATAAATGCGTCTGAAAAGGGATTTATGCACCTGAAATGGTCTGAAAAGGGATTTATGCACTTGAAATGGATTTATGTCTATATAATGGGCATAAATTAATTTCAGATGCATGCTATTATACAGGCATAATTGAAAGTTTCCCAATTTTCTATTATGTTAATTCCTTTGTCCGTTATTATTATCCAAACTTATTTATTTCATACCTGATAACTTCATATTAATTATTAGGTATGAAATAAATAGTTTTTGATGTGATAAAATAACTAAAGCAGTCAAGAATTCTCTTAATCAATTTAATGTGTTTCAAATACGTTTAGTAACAAAATTAATTTCTTATTTTGTGCTTTCGAATGTATCGTTCCTGGATTTTTAAATAGTGAATTAATAAATTATTGGATTGCATTTTGGCATACGTTTCTTCACTTTTGATAATCCTCTTTAAATAATTTTTTCCAGGCATTTTCACAAGTGAAAAAAATAATGATAAAATACATTTTCAAACAGCTGTAAGTATGTTTTATAATGAAAAATAAATCATTTTTGACGTCATAACGAATTTTCTATAGTGTGTTAACGTTTCTCTAATAATCAGACCAGTTCATTCAGTTAATACGTAGGCGATGCCGATTAATTATTTATAATTTCTAAGGAAACGTGTATCAAAAAAATAATTAAAAGTCGATTTCCTGATAAATACTTCCTTTTACATTTCTAAAATATTAATCAATACTTCCTAATTTATTTAAAATATTGAAATTTTGCGTAATTAGGAGGACTTATTTTGTCTAAATTTAGAGTTGTTTTAACTTGTTTTTTGTTTTCAATTTTAATTTTTAGTAACAGGAGTATTTTTTAAATCAAAAATATATTTTTATTATTAGTAAAGTTTTCTGAAAAAGATAAACAAGACTTATAAAAGTCATTATTTTGTTTGGATAAATTTGTAGAATTTTATAAAATTTATGAGTGATGCATGCCATTGATATCACATTCAACTATTTAAAAGTGGAGGGCATCAAATTCCTCATCCATCCTTTCTAATAATTTCTGTCTGCAGAAAAAATTAATCAGCTGACAGGGAAAAAATTACATATATATATATATACAAGGTGAAGGAAAACTTCGTCGTAAAAATTGTGTACTGATAGGGGGCCTCGAAACAGTCGAAAATGACTTGTTTCGAGGCCCCCTATCAGTACACAAATGAACATATGGTCTAAACGGCAGCGTTTTCTGGTTATAACAGTTTAAAGCTAGCCAATCACCATGGAGTACACAAAGCGTTACGATGCGTCGCTCTCCTATTTATAACCGGGTAGTAAGAAGGCGAACGATGCGTCTTGGCAACGCGACGCGACGTGACGCTCTGTGTACTCGATGGTGATTGGCTAGCTTGTTTCAAGGCCCCCTATCAGTACACAAATGAACATATGGTCTAAACGGCAGCGTTTTCTGGTTATAACCGTTTAAAACTAGCCAATCGCCATGGAGTACACAAAGCATTACGATGCGTCGCGTTGCGAAGACGCGTCGCATTGCGTCGCTCTCCTATTTACAACCGGGTAGTAAGAAGGCGAACAATGCGATTTGGCAACGCGGGCTAGCTTTAAAGGGTTAATTTGACAGAGATATAAAAAAAATCTAAACTAAATAAATCAAAAAGTAACTTTAAAATCTTTATATCTTCTCATATGAATAGATAAATCGAATTTTTAAATTTCAATTTATTTTATTTCGATTTTTAAATTGAATTTTTCTAATTTTGTTTCATTATTGCGTGCGACAATCTCATACAGCAGGGAAACCAAATTAACAAAAAAAAATTTCAATTTAGGAATAGTTGCAGCATCCTCACAGACTAATAATACAACAGAGACAATATGCTGCTATATTTAAACTAAATAAATAAATAAATATCTACCTAGGACATTTCTCCCTGTGGGTAACGGATTAGAATATGCTCAATTTTTGACCCCGCGTGTCGAAAAAGGCGACTAATTGGGTCACCTCGTGTCATTCGGTGGTCGTCGCGTCCGTCACTGGATCTCACTCGCGGGCCCCTATACGGAACCGGGACTGCTGGCGGTGCCCAAATTCGTCACCAGGGTCTGCGATGGGATCCCCCATACGGACACCGTGCTGCCTGGCGGGCACGCCCGCTTCGAACCATATTTTCGTCTCAACCTCGCTTTCGGAGGAAAAATCCTCAGCTATAACCTCCACATTACTCGCGTGAAAATAAAAAAAAATCTATCTAGTTGTGTTTCTTGTATTACTTTTCTCATTATATGTTTTTAATTATGTTTTTTTCATATGATATTCAATATAAAATATATGATTTTTCACTAGGTATTGCGATTTTTGTCTCGAAAGAAAACGTCCAAGATTTGTAAAATATCAAAAGTTACCAAAATCATTACAAAATACTTAATACCATTAAAAATGCGTTAAATGCACAAAAATATCGTACATATACGAGGATAATTTAATAAGTAAGGTAACAAGACCTCACACGGGTGTAATATTCCCTATATCATTATAATTTCCCGCTAGGCCGGAATAACTTCACCACTGCTTTTTCCATGGTCATTAGATGGCGTCTTATGTCAGTTATACCCAAGGATGTTTTCTACATGGATAGATTGCTTAATACTATCGCTGGGTGAAGCCACTGAAGGGATGGGATAACATGGTGTAATAGTGCATTTTGGAGTAGTATATCCTTTTTATTAATTACTTGGATTTGGTTATCATATTTACTAACATATATGGAATATGTCTGGTCACTAAAACAGTTTCAATTTGCTATATCGTCGATATTATGACGTTGCTACATTGGTTTATCCCACCAGCCTGACGGCTTCATTCATTACTAGTATTGAGCATTCTATCCATGTATGAAACATCCTTGGTCATACTCCAGGATGTTTTATACAGACATCGTACTCTCCAAATATTAATTGTAAAATGGCGGCGCTTACGGAATATGGTTAAACGTTGAAGTGCGTAGTCTGATCAGATTTTCTGCATCTACAGGACATACCAACAGCTGAAATTCATTGCTAACTTGTTAAGGTATACGATGATAATGCTATATTACGGAAACAGATGTGGGTTTAAAGTTCGATAACAGCAGGACAGATATGCAAAATGAGCAGCGAACTGATACTGGACATCATCCTGGCACTCAGTGATTTTCAGCTGTTCAGACCATTGAAGAGGTGCCTGGATGGTAGGCAATTCACAATAGATCAGGAAATACAGCAAGTTGTCACGTCGTGGCTTCAGGCACTGGACAGTGACTTCTTTAATGCTGGCGTAGATGCTTTGGTGTATTGTTGGAAGAAGTATTTTTTTTTATTTTTTTGCATATTTTACACCCCTTTTCCATGATACTGGACATCATCCTGGTACTCAGTGATTTTCATCTGTTAGGACCATTGAAGAAATGCCTGGATGGTAGACAATTCACAATGGATCAGGAAATACAGTAAGTTGTCACGTCGTGGCTTCAGGCACTGGACAGTGACTTCTTCAATACTGGCGTAGATGCTTTGGTGTATTGTTGGAAGAAGTATTTTTTTATTTTTTTGCATATTTTACACCCCTTTTCCAATTAGGGAGATTTCTAAGGGGGCGGGGCCAGTTCCAACAACGGACTGCACCCACACCTGTGGAGGGGGCACGATAAGGGGATAAGGCCGACTAAGAGGGATCACCTGGCCGGATCCAATACCCCGAAAAAAATCCGGGACCAGCCCCGGGACGCGAACCCGGGTCCTCCTGTGTGGCACGCCGACAGCGTTACCACTCTATCATCCGGCCGCCTAGAAGAAGTATTTAGACAAGTACGGAAATATGTGGGAAGATAATCTGTACAAAAGCCATATTATTGTTTATAAATATATGTACAAGTTGAATACATTTACGCAATTAGAAGTCACTTTACATGTTGAACTACCTACGTATTATGCAAGAAAACTAAAAGCAACAATATTGTAAGAATTTTGATTTGAATATTGATATCGAAAATTTAATCCTGTTGCTTTCAAAAATATATACATATAAAATTGCGTGAAAAGGAAACTATAAGGTTTTCGTTATTTTGATTCACGTAAAATAGCAATGTATACTGTTGATGATTTGAAAATTAACATTTTTTATAGCGCTTACTCGAGTTCTTTTAATACAAAACTTTTTATATTCTTTCTAGATAGGTAAACAAGATATAATGAAATTTTAATTATGTTTTCATATAATATTTAAAAATAATTATTATTTCATTAAAATAAATGAGTTTTAAAAATTCACTTAAGTTTATCTACCCCTACACGTGTTTGGATGGACGTAGTGGGCACTGGTATAAAAACAACAAAGAAAGGTGTGTTAAAATTATATCAAAAACACGAAAGATACAGTATATGATTATACTATAATTGGCTGGATCGATCGCATGTAAACGATTCGATTTTTGATCCAGAGGTCAGGGTTCGATTCCAGTCTCACTACTTGGAAATTTTGTTTTTATAGTCTCGGCCCATCAATCTCCTTATTCTATAGTTCTATCGATCTCTCTAAAGGTGTGAATAGTATCTAGCAGATCCTGAATTCGCGCTGCTAAGTAACACCCGAGTAACCCAATGGTAGTGGCGTTATCAATTGACAAAACAGATATTTTATGATTATTTCATTAAATAAATGAAATTTCGGAGAGTTCTGGGGTCTACAGAATTTTTTATTTAATTAAGGGAAAGTGAAAGCGAAAAATGAAAGTGAAAAGAGAAGTGACGTTAATCAATTTCGTGTAAATATCACTTCAACTATACAACTGAAATTAAATTACTACGTTTTTTTGTCATATTGTTGATATATTTTCTCCGGAAAGTTCGATATGATAATATTCGCTGCAAATATCCTTAATTAACATTAAATAATGAAATTTTATCCTTATATAATATAAATAAAAGAAAATTTCATTTTTTATTCTCAGAGCATGCATCTGAACCTGCCAAATTTTGAAAAATACTCCAAATATTAGTAATAATACAATTTTTAAAGTGCATATATCAGATTTTATGAAGTGGAAAATATAATTTTTTCATCTGTTATAGTTTTAACTAAAAATATTCGAACAATAGTTTTATGTTTTTATGTGTTTCAGCAGATCCAAGGTCCCATATCCATGATAACATAAATAAGAGCAAAAAAAATGTTGCTTTCCAGATATAAGCTTTGTAAGTTGAACATATAATGAATATAATGTACTGTACTCAATTATTTTTCAATCTATAGAAACATCATGATACTCCAGCAAAGAAAAAGCAAAAAAGTTGCTGATTTCTTCATAATCTTCTTTAAAGAGAGCTTTTTCTGGTTATAATTATGATGATTTGAGAAACTATTACTTAAATGACATTCAAAGCTAAAATTTTTACACTTTTTACTAGTATGGAATATATTTCACTATTCGAATTCAAAAATGCAAAATATTTTTCAGTTTTTAACCAATATTATGAAAAAAATCCCAATCTCTGTAGAGTAATATTGCATAAATTCCCATCTCTTTAGAGTCCCATCTTTTGCAAGTATATCTTTTCTTTCTTTCTAGCAAAACTAAATCATTTATCTATTCTTTAACTTTTGAAATTTTTCGGACGTTTTCACTTGATAACATATCAAGAGTAACTAATGAATAGCAAAGATTTCTAAATTCTTTTGCTGCCTTTAATGTTTTCATATGGCGAAATGATCATCCTCAATATTTCTTTTTACACAGAAATATTTAAAAAGAAATTTTTAAAAGTTTTGCATTTTTTACTATATTAATACTGTTTGATAAATGAATATAACGGATTATATAAGATAATTTTCCAACAGAAGAGAAATTTTTGCAATGATCATCCTCAATATTTCTTTTACACTTCAGATATAAATCCAAAATTTAAAAAAAATATAAAAATATAAATTAGCATAACAAATTATGATTATCTTTTAAATATTATTATTATTATTAAGCCATAAGATGTAAAGAAAACTATAGTAGAGTCGATATTTTTTCATCTAGAAAAATTAAATAAATCATTTATTTTTAGATATATTTTAAGTATATTTTGAAAAATATACATGAAATATAGTCTAAAAGTATTAAAAATAATTTTCTACATCAGTTTATTCGATAGTATTAATTGGTTCCAGCAAAAATATTAATAATTCGTTAATCGAATTTAGAAATTCATGTTGAAAGCCTCAATCCGTTCCAAGACGAAATTGATATTTTTACATTCTGAAAGCATTTTTTATGTTACTCAATCAAATTATTTTAATAAATTATAACATATTAAAGCATAAATATTAACAGAAACATGAATAAAGTACAAAAATATTGATAAATAGTGCATAAAACAATTATTGGCTTGGTTTATGATTATTGATGATTTAAGAAAACTATAAAGCAAGATAGTTAAACTATAAAGGTTTACAGAAACACACCGATGATTATTTAAGGACCAGTTACTCTAAATGCATTTTATAGCGCTTAAATATTGGGATATATAATGTGTACGCCATAAATGTGTCGTTAAACGTAACTTCATTGCTAATAATATCAATTGGACTCTATGGGATAGATGCTATTCGCGAATCAATTTAAATGCATTTTAGAGCGCTTAAATATTGGCGCCATAAATTTGTCGTTAAACGTAACTTCATTGCTAATAATATCAGTTTGACTCTATGGGATAGATGCTATAGTTAATGAGATTCCATTGTATTATAAAATGCAGTTTTAGACTGTGGTTGATATTTATAAAACAATTTTATTATTGTTCTATATAAGTTTTTATTAGAAATATCATATATATATATTATTTTATAGATAATGTCAAGTATAAAATTTTAACTGTTTATTAAAATTTAAAATATATATAGATAAATCATTGTTTTTATCCAATTTTACCAAGAAAATTGAGGCTTATAAGATCTCTCTCTATGCGTGTCTCTCCTCATTAATTAATTAGAGATTTTCATGAAAATCAGTAGGAATGTTTTGCCATTAAGGGATACCTTGACGCTGCATTTAATCCTACAGGATCGACTAATTCTGCAATATATAATTTCATTTTTATTATAATTTCAGTTTATATTATTATTAATAGATGGTGCTAAGTGTTAGCAGGTAACTTATGGATTGTCTGCTATTTTAACACAGCACCGTGTGTACCTATTATGATGATGTGACTTAATAATAACATAACAATGGATGACATCCTAAAGTATCGCTAAATTATAACATCACGATGACGACATAGTGCAGTAACGTCATCATTTCGACAACGTGAGGTCATCTTGACACCTATGCTTATTATTATTATTATTATTATAATGAATGATGATTATTATTTCCTGCACTGGAACATCTTTTTACATTCTCATTGAAGAAGATATTGTCTTTCGTGATTAAGACGAGATTTCTTATGGGAAGATTTTGTAAGGGGTGCATAATAGATCACTAGAGGTCGCAATGCTAGGTCCCCCTTTCTTACAATCAAACCTAACCTAACCTGAAGATAATTTTTCTGTTTTGAGTATCCTTTGAGACATTATCTAAATATAATCACAAAATCAATGGATTCCAAACGATGAACAAATGATAGGTAATTTTTGGAAAGTAGATAAAGAAAGTAGGCAGTTTGAGTTCTTTCTGTAATTTCTTTTGAATATTTTGTTTCATATAACGATCAATATTATTTTAATAATGCTTTTTATACTGTGCCAATATTTAACCAAACACAATTATTTTACCAAACCAGCCATCTAACCAAACACAATGTCTGTGCAGATACCTACGCCATTATTTAATCAAACATAATGTCTTATTTAACCAAACACAATATGATTTTAATAATGTGTTCTATACTATGCATATACTTACTACATTAATTAACCACATACTGTTGCGGATGAAGCGAATTTATCCGCTGAAGATATGGGAATCATTGATATTTCTGATAATATCTGTGAATTTTCGATACTTCTGATCAGTTACAACAGATTATTTTCATTCATCTGAGCCTCAGGATTTCTAGCAAACAATGCCTGGAAGATTTTCGATTGATCAGTTGTGGCGAAATTTCTTTGATGCATTTTGATTTCGCTTTTCAATTATTCAATTTGATGTTTAGCTAATTCTTCAAAAGACACTCAAAAGAGCAAAAGTGTCTTCAGGTTAGGTTAATTTTATCAAGCCGCCATATTGCGCAAGTGATATACTTATCTGACGGCAGGAACTTGTAGAGCATCAATTCCATACTTCAACTCAAAATTGAAGTATGGAACTTTTGGTAATCCTCATTAAATAATTTTTTCAAGGCATTTTCATAAGTGAAGAAATAATAATAAAATACATTTTCAAACAGCTGTAAGTATGTTTTATAATGAAAAATAAATCATTTTTGACGTCATAACGAATTTTCTATAGTGTGTTAACGTTTCTCTAATAATCAGACCAGTTCATTCAGTTAATACGTAGGCGATGCCGATTAATTATTTATAATTTCTAAGGAAACGTGTATCGAAAAATAATTAAAATTCGATTTCCTGATAAATACTTCCTTAAACATTTCTAAAATATTAATCAATACTTCTTAATATATTTAAAATATTGTAATTTTGCGTAATTAGGAGGAGTTATTTTGTCTAAATTTAGAGTTGTTTTAACTTGTTTTTTGTTTCCAATTTAATTCCGAGGGCCGGATCCGGCCCGCGGGCCAACTTTTGCCCACCCCTGCAGTCGAGTAATATTACATAAATTTCAATCTCTGTAGAGTATAATTTTGCAAGTATATCTTTTCTTTCTTTCTAGCAAAATTAAATCATTTGTCTAACTTCTAACTTTTTAAATTTTTCGGGAGTTTTCACTTGATAACATTTCAAAGAATAACTAATGAGCAGCAAAGATTTCTAAATTCTTTCGATGTCTTTAATGTTTTCATATGGCGCAATGATCATCCTAAAATATTTCTGTTTCCACTTCAGATATAAATCCAAAATAAAAAAAAAAGATATGTATATAAAAATATCAATTAGCATGATAAATTATGATTATCTCTTTAATATTACTATTATTAATCAAAATATTTAATTATTGTTGAGTAATAAACTCAACAATATAAAAAGAACTGAATTGAAAACAATTTTTTATGATTATAAGCAAAAATGGTTAATTTTGGTCTCAAAGAATTTATCAAATTGCATTTCTTCATTTTCGTCTGTGTCGCACTAGGAAGAGGAAGTAGTAGATCTGATTTGAACGAAAATCATGACTTGAAGCCAACATCATCATCGAACGAAAGTATCATAATGACGATGACTTATTTTTTCCGAATTTTCATCCATAGTTTAATAATGATGCCCCTCTGGTTCATGATTTTTTTTATCGTTTGCATCAATTATCTGCTTTTAAAGATTGCTTTACAGAAAATATCTCGTTTTGCTGAAACATGTCTTCTATATTGTAAGCAAAGCTTTATAAATTACTGGAATTCCGCAGAGAAAAATCTTCAGCAACAAATTTGCAAATCTGCAAACAACTGTAAGTTTTATAAATATCACAACATCGCCAGTTGCAATTGTGAATTGATCATAGCTGTTGCTAAAGTAATTTTGGAAGAAAGTAAGAAAATGGGAATCGTTCAGGAATCTCAAAATTTTGTGGATTTTGAAGTCACATCTGCAGAGGAAATGAAAGAAATGAAGATGGCGGCTAAGTCAGACGAAAACATCAAAGATAGCAAAAAAATCCAGTAAAATTTATCATTTGAAATAAGAAAATTGAAGAATAAATGACTTTTTTTGGAATTTATAACATTTTGAATTACCATATTTTAAAATTCACTTGTAAAGTAAAGCATTTTGGATTATTAAAAAAATTTAATAACTTTCTATTGAAAACTTCATTCATAAAAAAATTAAAATTATTTTATTGATTCAAAATATTTTTAATTATTTTTTTAATATTTTGCAATGTATAATTTTTGCATTATTTAATATCACAACTGTATGAATCTGCAAAAAAAAAAATTTTAGCTTAAAATCATTATTTTCTTTAATTCTTTAATTTTAATAGATGGAAAGAGGATATCTGCAATTTATTATAACGTGCAAGTATACAAATTGGAATTTTTCACGAGTACAACAAAGAAATTTTTAAAAGTTTTGCATTTTTTGCTATATTAATACTGTTTGATAAATGAATATAACGGATTATATCAGATAATTTTCCAACAGAAGAGAAATTTTTATTAAGATTTATTAGGAGCCATAAGATGTTCATAAGCAAAAATGGATTATGCTTGGCTCAAAGAATTTATCAAATGGCATTTCTTCATTTTCGTCTGGGTGCTGTTATTACGAGGTGAAAGTAGTAGATCTGATTTGGACAATAATCATGATTTGAAGTCAACATCGAACGAAAGCATCATAATGAAGATGACTAATTTTTTCCAAATTTTCATCTACAGTTTAATGATTATGTTCCTCCTATACATGTTTGTTTTTATCGTTTGCATCAGTTCCCTGGTTTTAGAGATTGATTTAGAGAAAATATCTCGTTTTGCTGAAACATGTCTTCTATATTGTAAGCAAAACTTTATGAATTACTGGAATTCCGCAGAGAAAAATCTTCAGCAACAAATTTGCAAACCTGCAAACAACTGTAAGTTTTATAAATATCACAACATCTCCAGTTGCAACTGTGAATTGATCATAGCTGTTGCTAAAGTAATTTTGGAAGAAAGTAAGAAAATGGGAATCCTTCGGGAATCTCAAAATTTTCTGGATTCTGAAGTCACATCTGCAGAGGAAATGGAAGAAATAAAAATGGCGGCTAAATCACACAAAAACATCAAAGATAGCAAAAAAATCCAGTAAAATTTATCATTTGCAATAAGAAAATTCAAGAATAAATGACATTTTTTGGAATTTATAACATTTTAAATTAAAATTCACTTGTAAAGTAACGCATTTTGGATGATTAAAAAAATTTAATAACTTTTTCTATTGAAAATTTTATATTTAAGAAAATAAAAATTATTTTATTGAATCAAAATATTTTTAATTATTTTTTAATATTTTGCAATGTATAATTTTTGCATTATTTAATATCACAACTGTATGAATCTGCAAAAAAAAAATTTTTTAACTTAAAATCATTATTTTCTTTTATTCTTTAATTTTAATAGATGAAAAGAAGATATCTGCAATTTATTATAACGTATTTTTTTAACTTAAAATCATTATTTTCTTTTATTCTTTTATTCTTTAATTTTAATAGATGAAAAGAAGATATCTGCAATTTATTATAACGTGCAAGTATACAAATTGGAATTTTTCACGAATACAGCAAAGAAATTTTTAAAAGTTTTGCATTTTTTGCTACATTAATACTATTTGATAAATGAATATAACGGATTATATAAGATAATTTTCCAACAGAAGAGAAATTTTTATTAAGAATTATTAGGAACCATAAAGATGTAAAGAAAACTACAGTAGTGTCGATAATTTTCCATCTAAAAAAATTAAATAAAACATTTATCTTTAGATATACTTTAAGAGAATTTTGAAAAATATACATAAAATATAGTCTAAAAGTATTAAAAATAATTTTCTACATCAGTTTATCCAATAATAATAATTGGTTCCAGGAAAAACATTAATAATTCGTTAATCGAATATAGGAAATGCATGTTAAAAGCCTTAATCCGTTCCAAGACGAAACTGATATTTTTTACATTCTGAAAGCATTTTTTATGTTACTCAATCAAATTATTTTAATAAATTATAACATATTAAAGCATAAATATTAACAGAAACATGAATAAAGTACAAAAATATTGATAAATAGTGCATAAAACAATTATTGGCTTGGTTTATGATTATTGATGATTTAAGAAAACTATAAAGCAAGATAGTTAAACTATAAAGGTTTACAGAAACACACCGATGATTATTTAAGGACCAGTTACTTTATCTAAATATAATCACAAAATCAATGGATTCCAAACGATGAACAAACGATAGGTAATTTTTGGAAAGTAGGCAATTAGAAGGAACTCAAACTTTCTGGAATTTCTTTTGAATATTTTGTTTCATATAACAATCAATATGATTTTAATAATGCTTTTTATACTGTGCCAATATTTAACCAAACATAATTATTTTACCAAACGCTATCCATCTAACCAAACACAATGTCTGTGCAGATACCTACGCCATTATTTAATCAAACATAATGTCTTATTTAATCAAACACAATATGATTTTAATAATGTTTTCTATACTATGCACATACTTACTATATTAATTAACCAAATATTGTTGCGGATGAAGCGAATTTATCCGCTGAAGATATGGGAATCATTGATATTTCTTATATCTATGAATTTTCGATACTTCTGATCAGTTACAACAGATTATTTTCATTCATCTGAGCCTCAGGATTTCTGGCAAACAATGCCCGGAAGATTTTCGATCGATTAGTTGTGACGAAATTACTTTTATGCATTTTGATTTCGCTTTTCAATTATTCAATTTGATGTTTAGCTAATTCTTCAAAAGACACTCAAAAGAACAAAAGTGTCTTCAGGTTAGGTTAATTTTATCAAGCCACCTTACGGTAGGAACTTGTAGAGCATCACACCCATGATTAGGTCAACCAGAAAGCTGAAGCATGGGGCTCAACGGGCCAGATATGGACTCTCCCAAAATTGGAGGAGTGGGACGCAATTTGAACACTTACTTCCAAGGTGATAAGCCACAGTTTTACCACGCGGCCATCCGCTTGACAAAATTGTCTTCAGAAATTTCTTTTACACATAATTCAGAAAAACAAAAAAATTACACAAAAATTCCCCCAAGTATCCTTTTCTAACCTGTAAATAAGGAATAAAACTATACCAGAAGAAAGACAAAACTAATATATAAGTTATTTTTATTAGGTAAAGATAATTTTTGGCATTAATGAGAAATCAAAATCGACGGCTCCAAGGTTTCGTTTCATACAGTCCATATAGAATTATGGCTGAGAAGAAATATCACATATAAATTACTGCCAACAATAATTTATATGTAAATATATTTCAATCGTTTAACTGAAGTAACTTTAACGAAATTAATTATTGAGCACCAATTTCTCCCTCTTATCAAATTTCCTCTTCGCACAACATTATATATGATAAAGCATGTGACTTTGTGGAGATGACATGCTAAATAACTAAATTTTCTATATCGTTATCCACGCATAAGTTTTAAATAATATAACATGTTTATAGCATTTAAAATGTTTACTGTTCATTAAATATTAACCGGTCATCCACTGTAATGGATTCAAGAATAATGCAAAGCTACCATATAAAGCAAAATACCAAAATAAGTTTTTTTTAATGAGAACATTTTATTATTGTCGTATTTTGGAAAGTTTTTTTTTTTAATTTTTTACGAACCGAAAAAAAAATCTATTACGCCGCCATTTTGAAAATATCAGAATGACGAATTTTGAATTTACTTATTTAAAATATCCGACCAATTCCCTGTTTGCTTTTTACGTGATTTTTATTAAACAGATTTACAGATTAAAAATAATCTGTTGAGAATATGAAAGTCGAGGAAAGTAATCTGTTGACTGAAGAGTATGAAAGACTTCTATAATTAATAACTATGGTCTAAAACATTAATAATCGCTTCAAAAATTAATTTTTTCCTCTTCTAAGTATAAAAAATTTTAATATCACGTAATAAAATTCAAATTAGTAACTAGAAACCCAACCGCCGGACCATAATAAAGATATTTTAATAAAATGTAAATGGATAGTTTAAAGCGTATCAAATATTCTTCCTATTAATTATTAATCCTCTTACCGAGATCAGAATTGTAGAACAGCCGATATAACTATAAAATATCATATAAAATTAATCGTTTCATATTTTATTAAACATGAATACACACACATACCATGATTAAAATTTAAAATATTTTTGGATAAATAATGCAGATTCATGTATTAATCAAGTTTCAATTGCACGAGTAGTTAAGCAGAAACCAGCGAAAATTATTCAATAATTCATAATAATAATAATAATAATATTTTATTCTTCAGGAAAATCATCTTATTCTACAGCATAAATATAAAAACAATCTGCAATAGTATTATCATATTGATGTCTTTCAAGGATCTAAATATAAATACTGGATGGCTTCCGTTAATGGCCAGGGGGGCAGCGAAAGCGTATCCGCCGAATTGGGCGTATCACGTGGTATAATACTCGATATTAGAGGACTACCACAGGCAGTTCGTGCATAGGCACTGCGGAACTGCAACACCCCCAATTTTTCTCGATACATTAATATATTTATTAATTTATTTATGTTTGCTTTATAATATTTAATTTTATCAATAACAATCCTATACAATTCGCTTAATTTGTATAAAAAATAATAAAAATCTATCTTGTAGTACTTAAGAGAGCGAAGGACGCTAGCGACACTATTTGCTACAGTGCCGTATTGCTTGGTAAACGAAAGGAATTGAGGGCGTACTCATAGGTTTACCCTTTGAACAAAGAAGGAAGTGAGAAGAATAAAGGAAAGCATGAGAAAATATTGAAAGGTTTCTGCGAAAAGGAGTGTGGTAAGCACTAGAGGAAAAGAAGCTTCCAATACCCGAGGAACCTCAGAGGCCCCGCAACGGAAACTTAATTGGGATAAAAAGCAGTACATCAAAATAAAAACAGTAATAAAAAACAGGGAAAACAGAAGGGCCAAAGCCAGAGGTGAAGAGCATCCAGGCGACAAAAGGTACTCTCCTTGAGTAGGTGCAAACAAAAGAAACAGAAAGGTCGAAGCCAGGCGTGGAAAGCACCCATGCGACAATAGGACTCTTCCTTAATCGGTGAGTGCTGTATCGCTACTTGCGCATGCATATATACTACTTGTGCATGCATATATAATGACATGCGAGCTATTACCAAAATGCGGCATTGGCCTTCGCGCAGTTCCACTGCGTGAAGGACAATGCCGCATTTTGCTAATAATAACGTGTTCATAGTATTTGTAATAGCCGCATTTTGCTAATAGTAGCGTGTTCGTAGTATTTACTGTATCATGTTTACTCCGTTTCTTTAAATATTTGAACATTATAACTGAAGACATAACATTTTGAATTATATCAAACTGTATAATTTTATCCACAATAAACAATAGGATACGTTCCAAACCTCAACAGTAAGTCATCAGTGATTAGTCTCTTTTGACGTGCCTTCCAAACCTCAACAGCAAGTCATCAATGATTAATCTCTTTTGACGTCAGAAATAACTCAACATCAGTATGTTTCTGGAAGGACTTGCTGAGTGTGGAGAAAAGACGGCGGCTAACATGGCCAATCATTTAGTAATTGTTTTTAGCCTTTTGAAATATAAAAAAAAATCTAGATAAAGTAACAGTGCATTGTGAAAAATTGGCAATAGAGAAATGATTATGTTTATTCAAATATTTAAAAATATGATGAAGAAGACAATAATGAATGTTATAACTTCATTAGCGTCATTAGAAAGCACTAAAATTTATTTGCCAGTAAACAACAACGATGATATTGATTTGTTACACTCTCTAACTTTTAAAATCTTATCATCTAGTAAGAACTACTTTTTCCGCGACGTTGGATAAACGGTATAAACCGCTGTCAACACAGTCTCTACCTTTCAAATTCGATTACTGTGTTGATCGTCTAATGAGCTTATCGAGCCATTAGACGATTATATTATAAGCCACTGATTGGCTTATCGAGTTTTGGAACGGTATGCTGAGATTTTTTATTCATCACTGATTAGTCTGTTGTGGTTTCGAACGCACCCTATTTTCATTTTTAATTTTTTTTTTAATTTTTACCATAATTTTTCTATTTTATTCAAATACGTATACATACAGTATTATAAGTACGTATATTTACATACATGCACATACGTATATTTACAGTGTGTACGCATATTTCTAAAGTTGCAACACCCCACGATTTCAAGTCACGAGCTGCCTGGGTATCACACTCTTTTTATTAATTATTAGAATTCGGCCATCACACTTATTAACATAAATGGGATATGACGGGCCACCAAAACAAAGTCAATTTGCCATATTGTCGAATTTACGTTCCCGTTCGCCATGTTGTTGGGGGATAAACAATGTTACGGACAGCTTTGTTTTTCTGACATTGAATAGTCCATCCAGGTTAATGTCTACAAAATTGTCTGACTGATTTTGTCATTGTTAATGTATCTAATTTTTGATTTTGATTTTAATTCTCAAATATTAATAAAGATACAATTATTAATATGTATATACGAGATTTTATGATAGATGAAGATAGATAACTTTTTATGTTATTTTTTATTGAAGTTTCGCACAGAATTATCTGACTCTATAAGTACTAGAGAGTTTTTGAAAGGAATGATGCTCTTCCTTTTCTATGTTGCAAAAAATCATTACAGAGAAGAGTAAGTGTATACTATTTTAAAACTGCAATATCCACGTTAACAAAAATATGACTGGAAAATGATTTCATACATAGCTACATTAAAATTGTATAATTTTAGATTAAAGGGTTCTTGGAAGATCTATGTTTGATGATACTTATAAAGCGTATAATGTGTTATACTTATGCTATATTTTATTAGCTGATATTATTTTACTTATATATTTAATTCATGATCTACTTTTGGATATATGTGCCCTCTTCTTTTGTCTCAATGTATGTGTTTTGTCTCTTCTTTCTAATACCATCTCTCAATCGTTCATATTGCCTGCCAGGGGGTCTTTTTCCTTAGTCTTGGTGTCCATCAGTTATTTTATCTCGCAATGTGGTCTGCCCAAATCCACTTATTGCTTCTAACTGCTACCATTATGTCTTCTGCTCTCGTTTGTTTATTCTCTTATCCAAGTATATGTCTTGCCATCCCTTCTAGTGAACCCTAGCATGTATCTTTCCAAAAAATCTTCAGCTATAAATTTATAAACCTTTAAGCAATTGTAAGATTTATAAATATCATAGCATCACCGGTTATAATTATGATTGATCGTAGCTTTTCTAATATAAAAAGAAAAAACAACCAAAATTTCAAAATTCTGTAGATTTTAATGAAACAAAATTTGAATTCACATCTGCTGAGAAATTGAAGGAAATGAAGATTATTAACCCTTATACCAGATGAAAAAATATCAAGTAAAATTTATCATTCATCCATAATCATCTGCAATAAAAAAATTGAATAATAAATGTAACTTTGGAATTTATAAGATTTTAAATTATCATATTTTAAAATTCATTTATAAAGCAAAAATTGTTCAATGTTAAAAAAAAATTAATATTTTTATCTATAGAAACTTTTATTTGCAAGAAAATGAAAATTCTCTTATTGCATCAAAATATTTTGCATGAATTTTTTTTATATTTTGCAATATTCATTGCTACAACTGTATAAAATGAAACTGCAAAAAATGTTTTAAACTTAAAAATATTGTTTTCTCTTATTCTTTATTTTTAATTAAGGAAAAATATTTTTGTAACATATATTCTAATGTACAAATATACAAATTAGAATTTTTCAAATGTACAGTTAAGAAATTTAAGAAAATTTTGCATTTTTGGATACAAATGCAAAATTTTGTTAATGTTTTGATAAATGAATATAACTGATTATATCTGATAAATTAATTTTTCAATAAAGAGAAATTTTTATTGTGATCTTGCAGGCACAATAAAAAATGTACAGTACATAGATAGTGTGAACATTTTTTGATTTAAAAAAGTTATAAATTTATCTAGATACAAATATTTAAATGTTTTACTTAAATATATTTCGAAAAACATATTTAAAATTAATTTTATTAATCGGTTGTACGTCAATCGATAGATCGTTAATCGAGTATAGGAAATACATGTTAAAAACTCAATTCGTTCCAAGACCATCAGAAGTAAATTTTTTTATATTATTTAATAACGTAATTTTAATAATTACATTTTATTTTAGTGTGTTAAAGAATTAATATTAAAAGAAAGATGTATAAATCATAAAGCGTTACGTAAATAGCGCATAAAACCATTCTTTCCTTGTTTTATGATAACGGATGGTTCAAAAAAGTTAAAAAGCAAGTTAAACTATGGAAGTTAAACTATAAAGAGTTATAAAAGGACGTTGCTAGTTATTTAATGTCCAGACGAATGTATTTTGGAGCGCTACGACTGGTAGAAAATGGCGATCGTATAACAACTTAAACATAACTTTAACGTAACTTTATTATGAATAAAAATAATGGAACTCCATGTTATAGGTACTATCGTTAACTGAGATTCCACTATATTATAAAATGCAATTTTAAATTGTAAGTAGCATTCTAAAAAACGACTTTATTATTGTTGTAAATAAGATGCTACAAAGCTTTTTGGACGACGAGTAGTTTATAGATAGCGTAAAGTATAAAAGTTTCATTGTTTATTTAAAATTCAAAATAATGTATAAATAAAGTAATCGTTCGTTCTTTTTTTTTACACAACACTCAATTTTATCTTAATAATGTTTCCTGTACAGTGAAGAACGAGTATGCCATTATCTACAAGATTTTTTTTATCACAAACTACATCTAAGATATGACAATCCTTGATTGACTTCTGGAGGAATGTGCATTTAGTTTTATAAGCAGTTACCAAGTTTCTATGATGAATTTGATTTGGCTTTTTTAATCATTAAACTCTCTAGTTGCATAATTTTTTAAGGGAGATTTAAAACGGCAAGCTTTTATTTTATTTTTTTACTTAGTCTATATCTCAACAAAAATGAAGAAGTGAAAATTACTCAAAATTCCCATCCCCAAATTTCCTTTTCTAGCTTGTAAATCATGGAGGGAAATTGTGCCATAAGGAAGATTAAACATCAATTAAGTAAGAACAAAGATATCTTATTCCATCAACCGTTATAATCAATAAAGAGCTCTCTTGGAACAGCTTCTGAAGACATGTGCCGTCTTAATACTTTCGCTGAGCTTATCAAGCGGGCTCTAAAAGATATAAATAAACATTAATCCATAGTAATAAAATACAATAAAATTATATTTATTATATATATTTTTATCTTTGCAACACTAAGTGCTCAAATCCAAAACATTCCGTTGCCTAAAAATACACTTATTAATATAGCTATCAATAGATTTTTTTATTGCTTATCTTGCTGGTATTAATAATAATTTTAAAGTAGTAAAACTTATTTTATTTAGCAGAAATTTATCTGAACATGTAAAAACATGGGAGAGCATCATTTCTTTCAGAAAGTCCATATTTAATCTGGATACAATCAGCTAATTCTATGTAAAGCTAAAAACTTCATATACTTTATATTCATAAAATCTTAAATTATTGATATTTCTGAAAAAATTAGGTCATTTTCTTAGGGAGCATTTCCGAAATTTCGAAACTCGTGATGGTTGGGATAAGGGGGAGAAATTGAAATTATCTTTGTTTATGTTTTATATGCATAAGACACAAATTACTTTGTGTCTTATGCATACTTAAAACAAATGAATACTTAAAACAAATATCATATTTTGTTCTGTCCAGAGAAGAAACATTAGATAAAAATATTGCCAGCAGTGTCATAAGAAGCAATAATTTCATCTCAATTGTTTAACAGGAGCATAACTTGAACGACATTAATTATTTAATACTAGTTTCTTCCTTCTATCAGATTTCCTATTCGCGCAGCATTATATATGATAAAGTATGCGACTTTATACAGATGGTATGCGAATTAACTAAATTTTCGATATCATTATTCAAGTATTATTGCTCTTAATTTTCTTATATAATGTTTTATTTTCGTGCACTAGTAATTAAACTGCAATAATATGCATAAGAATAATTATTTAGAATATTTTACTGTCCCGGAGATGCATAGTGAAGTAATGAGTGGAAGTATGAGTTGGATGGATTTAAGAGAAATGCAAGAAAGATTAGTAACTATAGAATGATTTATAATAATAAAAGAGGATCTTTTGGAAGTACATACCTTACATAATTAACCCCCTTTAATTTATAATAGTCCTTCTATTAATTAGAAGTATCAGGTCATCCCAAAAAGTAATGTTTTTAGCATTCAATTTTGAAAGGATATAAAAGATAAATCCCTTGCTAATTTAATCAAGTATATGTTCTCCATTTGAATCAATAACACTCTTCCAAAATTGTAAAAACTTTAAAAATTCATGTTTGGACAAGCTTATACACGTTTGAATAAGTAACATTACTTTTGGGCTGATGTGATACATTAAATTCAATTTCTTCACAAAATTGTGATTTTAATTCTTTGATTAGATTAAATTAATAAATAATAAAATTTCGGAATACCCGTTTTGTATTTTTCTTTGTTTCGAAGAATTTCTAACAAATGAGAAAGCAAAACCACGTCTTCACAATTATCATCCAATATATTAATAGTCAAACGTGGCTGGCTGGCTGCTGGCTGGATGTCCCTTTTTCAGTTGAACTACTGTACCGATTTCTATAAATAGGATATTTTTAGAAAGGTCTAATTTTGGGATGTCTGCAACAGTCCAAATAATTTGTTGTTAATAATAATTTAAAAATTAAAGAATAGAAATTACATTGAAATTGTAGTTCTACTAAAAAGACAGAATTCGCAGATGGCGTGTTAACGATAATAATGGACGCCATTTTACTATACCCTTATAGATGGATTCCCTACATAATTAAGGTGTTTTTGTTGTTATATGCAATATTATTAGATTAAATAACATGATTACATTTCCGCTCATTTATATGAGCAGGTAATTTCTAGTTATAATTATTTAATTACTGTATATGTTAATTACTGTCGTTATAAAATAATTGATTGCGCTAACATAGAGTATGTTGATTAACATTTTTATAAAGTCTAAAGTTATCAAAGGAATAATTATTTTTTTGATAAAGGTTTTCATAGACATTTTCTACGTTTTTATACAGTAGCTGTTGAAATTATAGTATGTGTGTGGTTGTTATAGTTGTATTTTTGCAATTAGGACAATTATTAAAATCAATATTACTAATTAATACAAAATTAATAAAAATATTTTAACATCAGTGCCTGTTATTAGTGGTCATTTGGTACATTTAAATCCAGTTCAGAGACACACGGTATCGAGAAATCGCTTAAAGGATTTCTGATTTATTCCTGTTTTCTGGAATTTATTCTAATAAATTTAAGAATAATATAAAACAAAACATCAAAATAAATTTTTTAATCGAAAACATAATATTATAGTCGTATTTCGGAAGGTTTTTTTTTTTTTTTT
>AYEL01073953.1:0-23658 GCA_000484575.1 Olivierus martensii
AAAAAAAAAGAAGACTAAAGATGAAACAGTCGGTTTTTGAGATCAATGCAAAAAACAGGTGCAAGATCCAGGGGTGGACGAGATAAGAAAATACCTACGTAAAAATCTAACAAGAGAAAGAATAAGAACAATATTTCAGAACAAAAAAAAGAACTTCTTTTTTCGAAAGGAGAAATACACATGACCTGTTGAATACGAACGAAAGGTAGGAATCAACAATTTTTAGATAAGGATTATATTGTAACCAAGAGAAGAACAATTTCTTTATTTAAGATACAAGTATATATCTTTCCAAACTGGATATGGTCAGGCTTATTAAATTTTGTAAAAAAATCGCTCTCTATTAAAAGAAATTATTGCTTATTAAATCGTAGTCTCTGTGTCACCGGTATCAAAAGATCTCATTACCCGTCCTTATCCATCGCGCCACAAATCGCGAGTAGGTCAAAAGCCTGTACAAGTTCGTCCAGTAATCCCACATTTATATCGTCAGGTATAATATTGCGTATATAATAATATAGAAATTTGTACATATTTGTATCATTTCTGCATACGGTTTTGATTAAACACTCGTAGGTTAACCGCTATTAATTTAAAAACTATTAATAAAACAATTCGAAACAAAAAATCTAAAGTTTTTTGTTTCGAATTTATAATAGCATCACACATTAAGCCGCGCATATGAAGCATCATAATGTAATAACAAATGGCAACGCAAATTTCCATCAATATAGCAAGCAACACAAATGAGTATGGAAAGATGCATGCTGGGAATAACTAGAAGAGACAGAAAACGTAATACTTGGGTACGGAGTCAAACAAAAGTTATAGATGTAATCCAAAAGATAAAAAAGTAGAAGTGGACATGGGCTGGACATATAATAAGAATAAATGATAATAGATGGACAACTAAAGTACTTCACTGGATACCAAGGGATAAAAACGACCAAGAAAGAGACCATATTACAGATGGAGTGGAGAGATGAGATTGTTAATTTTACATCAAAGTGTTGGATCAGAGAGGCTGTAGACAGGAAGAACTGGAAATTGCTTGGAGACACCTTCATCCTGCAGTGGATTGATAACGGTTGATTATGATAATGATATAATGCGATTACAAATTTAGTGGGTTTCATCTCAAATATACACAAACATATGCCTATGTTTGTGCATATTTGTGATATAACCCATTAATGCAATTTCGACGTAACGATGTCATCATCAACCCGAAAAAATTTCCAAACAATTCAAAGCATTTCGGCTTTTATATGTTATTTAAAAATTTAATAATCTTATGTTTGAAAAGGTGTTTTACTTTTAGTGAAACATATGTTGATCGAATTTTTTATTTTCTTTTTTTATATAAATACGCAGTGAAATCACAAATCAAATCTTGCATAAATGTATATATTTCACTAAGAATGCCATGTTTTGGTGCACGATATCATCGTGGCATCTTATGCTGGTAAAATCAGCGTTAAAATTAGACACAAAGTCTCTATAAATAAATTTCTAATTGCCATAACAAATAAATTATAATAACTATATTTATAATAAATTAGCCAGATATTCGACTTCATAATGACGTACAGTTAACTTAGGCAGGATGTCCGCAATGCTACGCTTCCACCTTGTTTTTTCAGGAGTGATCCGTGCAAGCTCGTTCCGACTTCATAATGACGCACAGTTAACTTAGGCCGGATGTCCGCAATGCTACGCTTCCACCTTGTTTTTTCAGGAGTGATCCGTGCAAGCTCGTTGAACCTCATTCTCCACCCGATGGCTGATCCTACTAAGAGTATATAGGCGGTCATGGTCGGAACTTAGCACAGGTTTTCCTCACTTTACAAAAGTTAAGCGTTCCTTTGAAACCATTTGAGGGCCGCCGAGTGGTAACGTGTCGACGTGCCACGCAGGAGGACCCAGGTTCGCGTCCCGGGTCTGATCCCGGATTTTTTCGGGGTACTGGGTCCGGCCGGTAATCCCCATCCTTCACCATCTGGCTTCCCTCCACGGATGTGGGTACAGCCCATGGTTGGAACTGGCCCCACTCCCTTAGTACTCTTCCTGATTTGAAAGAGGGGGTAAAATATGCAAAAAAACCATTCGGAAGCATGGTAAAAATTTTTAGGTATTCCAGACTTAAAAATAACTTATCAAATTCATACCAAATAATTTATTTAAAAACCTAAAATAACACAAGTCGGCCAGTTTTCCCACATGGAAAAGTTCGGCTTTCCACTCTAAGAAGGGTATTCTAGAGTGGAAAGCCGAATCTCGGTCTCACTCCTTTAAAATATTTATCGTGGAGTCCGGACCCGGTCCTCGATTCCCGTTCTCTACAATCTGGTTGAACTCTCCGCGGAGATAAGCAGTCTGTGACAGGATAGTTATAGTCATCTGAATTAGTAATTTCATTGGTTGGAAATTAGATAAAAATACCTGTAGACAAAACCCTAAAATAACTAATTTAATAGCGAAATCAGGAATAATATAAATACACAAACTATAAATAATAGAAATAATGAATTTATACTGTAATTTCATTTACCGGCGCCACTTATATTTTTAATTAAGCCGCAATATCGCGCATGGAATATACTGAATCTGGAGATTTTTAGAGTCCATAATAGGCTAGTCAACACGAGGCCGATGGAGTCAATCGGAAGATTATAGGATGGAATTCGACGACTCGGAACCGGATCCCTCCTGAAAAATTGGAGGATTAAATCCGGATCCTTTAATGGGGTCAAATTCGACGACTCGGAACCGGATCCCTCCTGAAAAATTGGAGGATTAAATCCGGATCCTTCAAGATAGTAAGCTACTGCATTACTACGCGACCATCCGGCTAACTTTTTTCTTCGTAAAACTGAAAATCCTTCTTTCGGTTAGCGATGAAAGTACTAATGTATATCTGTCGTAAAAACTAAATGTCGTTAAGCGAACTTGCATAAAGCGGGGAAATCTGTATCATTGCGTGCCACCACTTAATAATCACATTCCTGAATTGGTATCCCGCCTGGAACTGGTAAATCAGACTTACGAGGAGACGGCAAAACTTGGTTGGGCCAATTTTTTATAATTTCCGGTCAATTCGATTCATTTCCTTAAGTGAGCCTTGCCGCTTTTACCAGAAAACTCTAATTAATTAGAAATCAGAACTCAAAAATTAAAAATAACTAGCTAGGGTTGTCATTAAAATCTTCAGCATTACCTTCCAATTCGATCTCCGCTTCATACGCATTCCTGCCATCCAGAGTTACTCGCATCAACCATGTCTATACCAGTTGACCCTTCTTCCGGACAGTGATAAATTATTAATTGCTATTTGATTATTTTTGTATATATTATATATATATATAAATTATTATTTTTTATTTTTATATTTATAAAAAACAATTTTCACAAACAAAAGTGCAGAACAAAGACACGAATCTACGACATCGAGCTTCGAAGGCGTATGCTATAGCGAATGATCTACCGAAGCCCGACGAAATAATTTCTTTCAAAAGAGGCATCATTCGTGCGCCAAAATTTAAATTTGGGTTTTCTGGTAAAAGAGGCAAAAGCGGCAGGGCTCACTTTGGGGCTTCACAATACATAGAGGGGGGAATCGAATTGACCAGAAATTATCAAAAATTGGCCCAACCGAGTCTCCTTGTTAAATAATGATACATAGAGGGGGAATCGAATTGACCAGAAATTATCAAAAATTGGCCCAACCGAGTCTCCTTGTTAAAATAACTTGGATAATCCGTGGTGGGGCGTTCGAGCTTGATGGAATCCATCCCTGTCCTCATTTGGATTTCAATGGAGTAGACTCTCAACGTCCAATGGTCCTGGAGGGCCGCGTGGTAACGCTTCGACTTTCCACTCTGGAGGACCCGGGTTCGAGTCTCGGGTCCCACCCCTTGAAAATATTTATCATGGGGTCCGGGCCCGGCCCGTCGATCCCCGTCCTCCACAATCCGGCTGACCCCTCCGCAGGGGTGGGCAGCCTGTGGAAGGGCTTGTTTCGCCCCGCCACTTAGTACTCTTACTGAGTGGAAAGTGGCGTCATCTGTTGACAAAAAAAAATGGTCCTGGAGGAGATCGAAACAATATTACGAGACACCTAAGTGAAGAAATTCACTCTTTGGACTTAAAGAATATGGCTGCATCCATTAATTACCGCAGGGGCTGTACTGCGATTCTGCACTCATAGCGAATTTTAACTACAGCAAAGTTTTTACGTTTCTTAAGTATTTTAAAGCGAGATCCTCCGGGATGCTATCTTTAAAATTTCAACTGCTGCTGGCCGACTGTTGCTGAAAATTTTGTATTAAAGTTAGTGCGATTGAGTTTAATATTTCAAAACTCAATTAGTATCATTTATTAAATACTGCTCTCGAATTTTAATGTTATAACGATAGTCGCAATGAGGAAGCAAACTGTTTCTTTTGGATCATATGTACTGCAGTTTCCGTCATGTTTACTCGTTAGAAGGCTCAAAAAAAATACAACACAATCAATTTATGTATTTTATGATCGTATTTGTGCAATACAATATTTAAGCCTGGATCCTCTAGGGTGGTAAGCCGAAGCTTTACCACGCGGCCATCCGGCCGACTGCTTTTTAATAATTGGCAGCAATAAAAGATGAAACGGAGAAGTCGGCAGAGGATTGATAATGTATAATTATTATTTAAAAAAATGACCCGAATACTTTGTTTTTAAGTTTGGTGGCTGCCACTGAGAGTGTTGGTGACTTTTTGTGAGCTCCTTCAAGCAATCTTCAAAACCGAGTTTTTTCTGCATAAAGATAAAAAATAAAAAATAAAAAAATGTTAGTTTTAGGTATTAACATAATTATAAGTCTTCTCTTAACTTAAGATAAGCTTCCTCTTAACATAGTTCTAGATATACTAGTAACACAGTTCTAGGTCTCTAATAATATAGTACTTAATATCTACTAGCATAGGTCTAAGCTCCTGCCTAACATAGAATAGGTTATTAATACTCCTCTATACAGGGTTAGGTACTCGTACACGTCATCACATAGATTGAATTGAAATGGTTCTTTGCTTCTTCTATATTTTTGCATTTATTTTTTGCCACAACAGCTTCCTTAGTACTCTATTTGAGGGGAAAGGGGCAATCAAAACTTAGCCACCAAGCTTACCATACAAAAGAAAAAAAAAGAAGATCCGAATACTTTCAGATTCATCTGACCATTGTGAGGTAAAACGTGTCGCGTCGCAAACTGGAGTAAATGTCGCGATAACGATAGATCAATGAACTACATTAAGTGGCGCCGTATCTATGCCCAAATATTCGATCAAAAATATCGGAAATTGTTACATTTCCATTTAATACGAACTGATGATATGTACTGCAGTTTCCGTCATATTTACTCGTTAGAAGGCTCAAAAAAAAGAATACAACACAATCAATTTATGTATTTTATGATCGTATTTGTGCAATACAATATTTAAGTAGCTATTTAAATGTTAATTTATATAGTCATTCATATTCCCACATAGTCGGCAAAAAAAATTGAAAGATACTTTGTTAATGGCCATATTTATTTTTAACATAGATAATCTTTGTTAGGAATAAATATGGCGGATGGCGTGACTGGCGTGAAAGTCTAATGGGAAAGCGGCGAAACCTACCATCATATGGAAAAGTTTTCTAATTTCTGATTGCTCTATGTATAAAAATGTTCCCCGTATTTCAAAACTTTTTCGGGAAAAATTTTAAGCTTGAATGCGAGTATGTGCAATACCTGAATATTTGATTTTAATTCTTCTAATTTTATAGAATTTAATAATTTATCATATTAAAAATAAACATGGTACGTGAATGAGAGATTTACTGGATAAGTAAAGAACTAATTTTTGCTATTCAGTAAAATGAATATCATCCAAAGAGCAGTGGCATCTTATCCCGAATACTCGGAATAAGATGGCTAATTGTAACTTTTTAAGTTATAAATCATGACCCCATTGTTATTTCGAAGTTTTCGATTGAGTCATATATGCAAAACTCTTGTAAGTTTAAGTACAAAATGCATGAAATGAAAATATTCAAATTTAATATAAGTTTTAGGATCATAAAAAAAAAGAAGTTGGTCAGTCTTCTTCCGATTTGCAATATAACGAGATTTAAAAAAAATTCTGATTTCTGACCAGCTTTCCGGATTATGTCCAGGGAATTAGGATAAGCTAGTCATTCACCTTTGACATCGACTGATAGCGTGCGCATACGCAGAGAGATCCCTAAATTGACCCGCTATTAAAATAATACATCATAGTATTTATATCAGTAGACCTATGTCATATTATCCGATATGGCATAACTTACTCTGTCTTTACGTATCTAATTATTATTAAGTGACTAAACTATGAAAATATGACGTAAATTTACAAAATAATTTTTCCATTTTTTGAAATATATATATAAATTTTATTTAATTACAGTATTTTAATATACAACATTAGTATGCATTACGAGGCTTTCGATGCAGCATATAACACACAATATACAGTACAGTACAGTATTTGTTAAAAACAAAAACATTAGTGATCTGTAAGTTTTCTTAGCCTCATAATTTCCTAATATGATTTGATAAGGAATTTGTAATTGGTAAAATATTATAATTTTACTTTTTCATTTAATTTACGTAATCTCTTAATTCGGAAATCTAGCCTATTTTGGAACATTTTCTTAAATTTAATATTCGACGTTTTAGAATAGATCAGATTAGTTCAATTGGCTCGAAATATTGGATTGGGATTGCCATTTTAAAAATTAAATTTATGATTTTTTTACTGCTTTTAAATGTAAAAGTTTACAGCACATAGATATAGTTTGATCCAACATCCAACAGAACTTAATTATTATTTTATACAAAAAAAGCTTCTTAATTTATATTGATGTTTTTCACAATAATATAATACATCAGTATGCTCAAATTTTATAATTATTAATTCTGTACTGATTAATTTTTCACTTCAAAATTCTCTCAATGATAATTATGAATAAAATCAGCAGATCATTTGAAAATATTTTTTATCTTTTACCATTATGTTATCATTGTATTCGTAATTAATTTTTTCCCATTTTATAATGTCAATGATTTGTTTGTCTTCTACTCAAAAGATTCCCTGTTAGAATAGTTAAAGATAATTTAGATAATTAAAATATATCAGAGTTAAGAAACATTGTTTGAGATATTAGCCTAAATTTATATCACGTGCAATTAATTATTATTTGACTATAATAATTTTGTTTAAAATTTTAATTAACAATTCGTACGTTGATGCTGGAGAGAGGATAAAACTGTCAGTAAGAATTAAATGCTATACATTACAGATATTTTTCCCAGATCAGAAAGAGTGGTGATGACAGATTCTTCAATTCTTATTTACATATCACTTTCAATGTCGAAAAACAGTTTTTATTGTTAGAAACAATAAACACGAATCCCACAATTGTAACGAAATACTAAAAGATGTCTTCTGCTATGGATTTTAATCCACTGATTTGTCCTTCTAATTTTTCATCATCTGGGATCTGGTATTGCAGACAGAAGACCCACAAAATCTAGACTGACTAATACTGTACCGCTTTCATTGAAATAATAACATATAGCATTTGGTCTTTATCAGAATCCGGCTTTTTTTAATGATATGTGTGCCTTTTTAACCTCCGAATTCCTCTCGATAAATGGATGAATGACACAGAAATATTTTTTTTTCATAAATTTCATTTTTAGAAGTATTTTTAAGATCAAAAACTCAAATACCAGTTGCTGTAATTATTCGTTCCTCTTCACTCAAAAGTTTTCTATTCTCGGAAACTAAATTATATTTACTAATTTTTAAAGAACAAAGTTATCATTAAAATATGAATATCGTTAATTCAAATTTATATTACACGGATTTCATAAGCACTGTAATAATGGAGAGAAAATGAAGTGATTTCAGACATACATATAAACATATTGAAAAATGAACGTAACATTATTAGATTTCACAGTTTACATTAATGCAGAATTATAATAAAACACATTATCGTTTGATTTAAAAATCTTGGAAGATGACTAAATATCTTAATATGTGATAAAGTGAGTAATGAATTTTTATATCACAATTTGTGTATAAATTATCTAACAAGTAAGTGAAGATTATATATTTAAAGAATACAATATAAGCAGTTTTATACAGCCAGTCATACGCGTTGTATTTTGACTAGATTAGTTGTAGAGCATTCGTCACTGCCGATAAACGACGATCAGCAAAATGGCAGATGGTTATGGCCTTTCATTTTGATTTATATATTCGTTTTCAACCAAGAATGCAATTGTTATTAAATTGTGTTGATCTAAGCTTAAGCTATTCTTAAAATTAGGAATTTTTGTAGAAGATAAAAGAATATAGGCTCATCATATAATAATCGAATGGTTCAGACCAGACACGTTAGAAAGTAAAAATTTTCATTTTTGTTAGTAATTTAATTTTAACATTTCGATATTTAATCAGATGTAAATAGATTTTTCCAAAAAAATCGATTGGCCTTTAAAATAAATTATTTCCAAAATTTGAAAAAATATGAATTGTCAGACAGAACAATTACCAATAATTATGTTGGTAAGTTTATCCGCTTATTTTTTCCTTTTTTAAATATCCTTTATAATATATATATACATTTTTTAAAATATATATAATTACAGCATTGCCATGGCATTTATCTAGGTGAACTTACGGATTTTGGTCAAAAATTGCGCAAATTATTCACGGTATTTGTACTGCCCGTAAGATTTTGTAAATATGGCACCAACCGAAATTATACGTATATCGTTTATAAATCAAAAAATGGTGCTGGAAAAAGAGCGGAAATACCACCTATCTTCCAAATAAACTTTCAGCAGGAGAGATAAGAGGACGATGTGGTAAGGTATTCCTTTAGATGAAAACCGTCTAGGTCGATTTAATTAACATTTATGGCACTAAATCAATCCGGATTGGTGGTCAAAGAAGGGATGGGGATATTGGAAACCCAGCGACTGTTCGAACTGCAATAGGTGGGTCCGTCGGTATACTGCCGCTTTTTCTGCAATCCTAGTTCTTGATCCACGTTGCCTTTATCGCTTAAGTCGTTCTGGAAGTTGAGATGCAGCTGAGTCTGGTTATTTCTACCGTCGATGCGCAGTCTGTCGAGAGAGAGAATCTAAATGAGTACGACACTGGTTAACACCTTCGGAATAAATTCGCGTTATCGATTATTCACATATAAACTTATACAAACAAATATACTACGGAAATAAATGAATTATTATTAGCCACGAATTGTAAAGGCCGTGACACGCTGAACGAGACGCGAAGTGAAGATAACTGGAAAATTTGCATCCTTCGCTTCGCGTTGCACTGCGCCGCAGCCTGTCAAGCGACGCGAAGCGGAGCGAAGCGAAGATAACTGGAAAATTTGCATCCTTCGCTTCGCGTTGCACTGCGCCGCAGCCTGTCAACATTGCAGTCGAGTTACTTCCCATGTTTCATGGATTTGACGATAGAGATCGTTGGCGGAGTGTGGTTTATTTGTTATTAGAAAGAAGTGATCGTATATTTTCGGTATTCTTTTAATCTTGTGTGAGACATAAACATGGTCTTTTTTGTACTTCTAAAACAAATGCTATATCTGAATCCTAACCACACGGTTGAACTTTTCGCCATTTTCCAAGTATATAAAACATTCGTTTCTATTGGTTGATCGCTTCCTTCGCGTCTCGCCGCACCGTATTATTCGCGCGTGCTGATTGGTCAAAGTTCAACTTTTTCATCTCATTTTGCGCGGCTATGCGCGTTAACTCGAGCAGCCGCACGAGAAAAGCTAGTCCAAGACACACTGTAGGCGCGTTACCGCGCGAAGTTGCTTTCATACGCTTCGCTTCGCGTCGCGTTCAGTGTGTCGCGGCCTTAATTCACTTCTTGTTGACTTATCAGAAATAGAGAGTAAAATTTATTCATTATTAGTTACTTTATATCATCTAAATTAACTTACTACTTATATATCTTACAGATATTTAAATGTGACGAAATGATATCGAAACAATTTTCTAGAATGTAGAAACTTACGTTGGTTACTTAGAATGCAATTGCAAATTCGTAGGAAGTTAGTTTTTTAATAAGTTCATCGTAATAAATTTTGTTCTAAAATGCGTATCCACACGAAATTTTTAACGATTAAATATCACTAAATGTATGCTTCTTATCAGAAATTTTTTCTCTTGTTTTCAAAGATAAAAATTATCTTCCATTTTCCGGAAGAGAAAAATACGAAAAAAATTGTGATAAATCATAACTCATAAACTAAATTAAAATGTATTTGATACTCTCCACCCATACAGTTTTTAAATATTTAAATTGATTTATGGAAACTTAGGGATTATAAACTCGTATTTCGATATATTACAATGAAAATAATATTTAAGAGAACATTTTTCTCTGTTAATGAAGTTTATGATAAAAAATGGTTTGGTCGGGATAAGGAATTTCGAATAACTTGTAGAAAATTATTGAATAATATTTCGAGGAATAATTAAGCCTATTACTATAAATCTAATTATGAAAAATAAAGAAGTGTAAAATATTAATTGACTTATATTCGGAGTTAAAGATTTTTAATTTACGAATTGGCAGTTTTTCATCGATTTATTAAAGTAGTTTGATCAAGGCTCATTGTATTACTTCCAGGATGAAAATGAAGAGGCCAACATCAACTTTCTTTTACAGTATTTTCTTTTATTATTTTTTTAAGTTTTTACTAGCGATATTAGTAACAAAAATACGAGTTGGCAGTTGGTGAATGAGAAATATTACTTTTGGAAACTTACCTTCCTCTTTTTCTGGCGTCGCTATCGATGAAATTATCGGCCACGTGTTGCCAATTATTCAATTTCGCCCTTTCTCCTTTTCCCAAATAATTTCTCTGCTTCCAGTTTGGATGGATAGGAGGTAAGATAGGAGCCTCTCGTTCTACAAGAAAGTAGTTATCATTCCTGGACGAAAGGCGCGACTGTAATGGAAAAATTTGAGTCGATTATAACGGTGTCACCGACTTATCTCTCTTTGGTGTTAAGAAATAATTTTATTTAATAAAATTCTATGCGAAATGGCTAATACATTAAAATAGTTTATTTAAATTTCTATAATACGTTCTAAGAAAAAACCATTAATTAAAACAATATTGGTAAAATAGCGAGTTACTGTTAATTAACCCTTTAATAAAGTTGCCACACATATGTTATTTATTAAGTGGTGTTAAATTTTTTATCTTAGTACTTTATACACTGAATAAGGCTTTTAAAATTTAATGCATTGTATCGTAACGCCCTTAACAGATAGGTCGAACTTAAAAAATATATTTTGTTTTATGACTTTGCTTTAGAGATGGTCAACCATAAATTTTTCGTTTGACATCATAGCCATAACTTAAATCATTTCTAACAGTAACAGAGGAGATACTTGTCTAATGCTGTTGTGGGTTATTCTCGCATTTTTGAAATTTCTCTATTTATATGCTGGCCAAGTTGGTAATTTGAAAGTGTTTTTCGGATCAAGTACAATGCTCGAAAAATTATATTTCAAATTATTAATTAAATCTTATATAAACGCATTATCTTTTAAGACGAATCTGATAAATACGACATAAGAAAAAAAGACTTTTCTAATATGGAGAAACGAAAAATTTCACTTACTTTATCTTTTTTGCTTTCCGCTGAACTGTGCTCGTCGTCTTCCTCGCAAATAACGTCGAGGTAAACGGAGCGCTGAAACGTTATATTTCTATCATCAGAAATTCGATGCCAAACCATATTTTAAATTTTTAAAATTCTCTTCTTAAGATAATAAAATATCTTAAAAAAATAAAATCATAAATCATAGTGTCTTATCATATTCTTTGTCTCTATTTATTACTATTATTATTTATCTTCCTCGAAAAGTTTTAGTAATAAATAGATGGTGAGCAATTTTCACTAAGAAATAAATATTTTCTCTATCAAATTTTAATGTATAAAAAGGATTTGTAATTTGGTAACCTACAGTTAAAAGGAAGAAAAAGAGAGATTGCTTAAAATAAAAAATGGACTCACTTTTTTCTCCGTATAGTGAAGATAATGCTCGTATTGCTCCACCCTACGTCTGCAACCCGATTCTTGTTTTGTTTTAGGGCGTTTGGTCGACGCTTTATCTTCTTTAGGTTTGTTCTCTTTCATCCATTTGCGATGCGATTCCACTAATTCTTTTCGCTTTTGTCGAGTATGCTCGTCTACGGCTTGCAAAGCTGACTGAAATCATAAAAATCAAAATTGAGAAGAGCATACGTCGTCCATGTATTAGTGTCGGTTACATTCGATATTAAACGAATCTCCAAGATATTTTTAATTGTTCTGAAATCTATAAGATAGACTACAACTTATTCGGTTAATTGTATAATTTGACCACCAGTTTGAAAAAAATTTAAAGTAATAGGTTGAGAATATAAATTATTCGTTTCTAAATTGGATCAGTCTCGGATTCAATTTTAATCTCCCAGTCAGAAAAGTGTTAAATTTTCAGAAAACTGACTTTTAATTAATGCTAGAATAAAGTACTTTTAATATCGAGTTCCAGCTTGCCTCGGGTATATCACCAGGTATCGCCTATCATCTGGAACCGGCTCGAATGGGTTTATTCAACTATTGGATGACGAGATATAAAATACTTTTTCCTGTAGCGGAAATAATTCTAAGGAAGATAATGACGTCATTTAATAATTTATCCAAAACTTTCGATCTATATAGATAAAATTATACGATACAGTAACCAAACCTTAGATGTTTAAATAGCGTGATAAAGCGTCTCAACGTAACATTTTGAGGTTACTAGTACTGCATTTACAGAATTCATTACGAGCTAATTCCATAAATATCTTGTTAATTTATCTCGCAATTGTTTTAAAATTTTGTAATATTCTATCTACATTTTTTCCTTTAAAACTTACTAATATTATTAATAAATTCTTTAACCTTTCGATCGATTCCACCGGGGGTATCGATCGGTAGGTGATGGGCTATAAAAATGGTCGTCACCAAAAATGATACGGGACTTAAACTAATCTAACCCAAGAATGAAAATTACACACAACTTTATTAATTATGTGTAATTTTGACACTAGCCTAGGTTTACATATTTATTAAAAAAAGGAGCCTAAAAACTCAAAACTAGTTAGACTCACATAGTAACCAATGCAGTAATTAAGTTTACACATTTACCAAAAAAGGAGCCTAAAAACTCAAAACTAGTTAGACTCACATAGTAACCAATGCAGTAATTACCGATCTGTAGTTTGTCCGATACTATGGTAAAACTGCATTAGAACGGTATCGATAAATTATTGAATATTTTTGATTTGTTTATAATTTATTCGATTTCAATAATATTTTCAGTGTTTTACATACTCTTTTTTATAATTTATTTGTAACTGGTTAATTAATTGGTCATACTGGAACTTAAATTAATGCATTTGTTTGATAGATTGCCGATTAACTTTCCGACCAAACATATCATAATCTTAAATAATATATAGACATAGGAAAAAATCCTATAATTTTTCTGGAAATGATTCGGCCATTCGCTATGTTTGTTTGATAGATTGCCGATTAAATTTCCCACCAAACTTATCATAATCTTAAAAAATATATAGACATAGGAAAAAATCCTATAATTTTTCTGGAAATGATTCGGCCATTCGCTATTCTCCCCGAATTATTTAGCAATAATTCAGCCCTCTTTGACTGGCGATACGATACGGTAGTGCACTTTTATTTTTTAGAAACTTAATTTTTTATTTAGTACACCGCTTACTAAACTCACATAACTTTTGCATTAACTATCGCGAATATTTTTGCGATAATGTTACCACGATTACTATTTATAATAAATGTAATATATAAAATTGAAGTGAATTGCTAATCTTGAAATTTTAGCGTGGTCGAGTTCAAACTTATCGAAAATTCCTTCACTTTGATGAGAATAATTTAGTTTAACTCTGATATGTAAACTAGATAAAACTGAATATGTTGTAACGCGCCTTTACAACATATTCAGTTTTTCAGAAAGATTTCGAGCCCAGTCCTTTAACCTTTCCATTAACCTAATTAATTTGTATTCCATTTATTTATGTAATTAAACTTTTAAATTAATTTGAAAATAATTTTTTGATTAACCATTATTCTAATATTAAATCGATCTGTTTCGTTGAATGAAGTATCGTGTCTCAATTCATGGATATATGGTCTGAATTGTGGGGTAGTACACTTCGATTGACTTTTTACTAAAAAAAAATTTATAATTTTCTTAATGTAATTTTTTAATAGCCAATTTAATATCACTGTATTCATTTATAAAATTTACACATTTTTTTCTACTCAAATATTTATGACTTTATAACCAAAATTCTCGCTCCAGTTGTTCCCAATACAATACTGGACTGGTCTTTTCGGAGATTGACAAAACCTCGAAATTTTATATTCCGATCAAATATTAACATTTAAAAAATTCGTGCCATCTTTAACCAGATTGAGATCCATTTTTTGAATAATTTTGAGAGAAAAATGTTTAAAATCTTTTTTATATTTTCGAAAAAGTACCTGTAATTTTTAAAATATTCATTATAACGAGAAAATTATTACGTCATCTAATAATAAATATCTAAAAATAAAAATCGTATTTTAAAAAATCAAAAATAACGGTATTCTCAAAATTATCTGCACCTTGTTGTCGATCGTTCACGTGGGAAAGTCGACTTTAAAGGGGCGGAATTACGCCACGCTTTATCACGCTAACCGGTTGTTAAAAATGTGTGATGAAATAATAAAACACAATACCGTATTTCTTTTAATTAAATAATTTCTTTTTAATTGGAACAAAAAATAAACTCTAAAAGAACATTGTACTAGTAATAAACTAAAGCATTACTTTGTGGCCAAGCCAAAATCTTGACAGTAATTCGTTACTAAATGACTAAATAAAAATTAATTCTGGTCGCATCTGGAATATTCGAATACTTAAAACCAAAAGCGTGTGGGATTTTCCATGTTGTAATATCGTTTATGGTGCGTGTTTGGAAGCACGAAGAGCGGTTGTTTAACTGGATGTGGTTCAGAAACTAAACAATATTACTTAAATACCCTACATAACTTATTTACAACACGAATGACATAATTTTAAATGAATAATAAGGCATCCGAGTTGTGTGACGATAAACCATTTATCAACTTTGATTGAACATTGAATTCATTTTTGAACGAAAATTGACGATAAAAATTCGAAACGAATCGATGGTCCGAGCCTTATTTTTGATTTTAATGTTATCTAAAATGGAAAGAGATGAATAATAATAAAAAAATAAACAGAATATGAAAATGGAGATGAAAAATATCATAGAATCGCAGCTGGATAGAAAAACGGATTAATCGAATGAGATGACGCTTTAGGCGTGACCCGTTTCACGTTACGCTTCGAATCTAGCGCGTGACTGGTTAATTCCGTCACCAAAGATAGAGTCACTTACCCTGACGGCCTGCCGCTCTTCGTCTAACAGTTTTTGTACCATAGGTAGAGGATCGTGAAGGTTCGGCATATTCTGAAAAAAGTAAAACAAATTTACCGATGTAAGAATCCAAGTTGAAATATAACCAATGTTTATCAACTCTGGAAATTCTACTTTCCCACCATTAATCGTTTCTATCGTGTCTGACACTAATGTTAGATGGCTCTCTTTATATTACTAAACACTTTGTACGCATTTCGACTTTTACAGAATCTCATTTTATCCTAAATTGCAATTCTTAAGTTAACAGCCTATTTTCTGATATAAAGATTTACATTCTATAAAAGTGATTGACTGAGCAATATTTTAAAGAGCTTTTTGGTTACAGTTTTTGATAGAAGATAAAAATACAATAAAGTTTAACTCTATGTTTTCATAGACGAAAATAAACTGGTCCGTTTGCGTATCTCGAATACACGACAACAAATGCTAATATATCGTTTAGTTCAGTTAGACTTTAACACTTTTAGCTTTACCGAATCGCGATTTTAATAGACAACACGAACGAAATAAGATCACTTACCATCTTTCCTCGGTTGATAATGAAAATTATAAACTATAAATTCTCGGAAGGACGGTATTTTCGCTGTCACTTTCGTTCAAAGTTTTAAAAAGTGGTTACAAAAATTTCTTACGCCGTTTAATTTCTCGTGTCACTTCCCATTTTCCTGTGTTTATCAGACGAGTTTTCTCTAGAGATGATCGGACACCACTGATTCACTGTCCAGCCGACAGAAAAAACTGGAATTGAGGGCGTTACCGCTTCTCTCCACGAGGAAATGAACCGTTTCCAAACGGAATCTAGATCGGATTGGAGGAGGTGGTACAGATACTACGTAATTAATAAATAGAATATGGTTCGGATTGCTCTAGATCGGATTGGAGGAGGTGGTACAGATACTACGTAATTAATAAATAGAATATGGCTATTAATTGCGCCACCAATGGTCATAATCAGAATTCCGCTTAATACGATGGCTGATTCATACATTCCGGGATATGCAAATTAAAAGTTCCAGAAATTTTAACACCGACAGCTGGCTCTTCCCACTCAGATCCGAAGACGGATTAACTGTTTCAGAACTATTCCTAATCTAATCCGGGAAGAAAATATAATCGAGTGAAATTTTCGAATAAAACAACTTTACCTGGTGATTTTTGTCTAATTGCAGAGTTCTATCTCCTTCCACTTATGTCGGCGGTCCAAAGATGGCAGCATTTTTTTCTCTGTTGTTTACTGGACTTTCGGTTAGTTTGGGCGGGTGGGCCGTGGCCTCTAGCGCGTCCCAGGTTGACATGACCACCGCTGCCCTCGGGTACGCTTCGCCTGTATGATAATATGTTTATTATTAGAACAGTTTTACTATTACAATATATCAAAAATTATTTTAATTATTATAGTATCATTGATATATGATAAATGCCATGACCACCGCTGCCCTCGGGTACGCTTCGCCTGTCAAGCGAAAGAACATCGATCGACCGCGTTTCCCTCTAGAAAATTTGGACGGAACACTTTCCATAGGAGTCTGGTCTTTATCCGAAAGGTCTAACTGCAGAAATCTCCATTAAGTCAAAAAAAATCTCTCTTTCTTTATGGACATTCTCACTTTTTAAGTGTTCTCATCGACTATTTAGATAATCGGGCCGGTCGTTTCTGGGTCGTACGTCTCACTAGATAGGGCCCCACCCTGACATCAGTCACGCCAAACGATTCCCCATCTCCTTGGCCGTTCCAATTCTTTAAACTTTAATAGGAAAATCTTAAACTAGCGAAATCGTAATTAACCATATCGGCCAGCCAACTCGTACAAAACTTTGGGGAATTTTTTATATCCGTTCCATAAAAACAACTATCGGTTCTGAGCACATTTCTTTTCTCGAACGATAAATTACTAATCCAAAAATATGAAACTACGAGATGGTGGCTACTCTTGTTCCAGTTCTGTTTGAATTACCGATTTCTCTTTTTTGGCTGGGCATAATTTGTAGAAAACGTAACACAATTTCTAAAATGTAAATTATGGTGTTACGAATACTACAGTTCTATCCGAAGCCCACTAATGATGTTCCCCTTTTTTGTCATAAATTAGGCACTGTTCTTCCGTACCAAATTCAGTTTCTTTATATTTATTTTGGATAACTTTTGCATCCAATTTCCGGAAATGAAAGGAATTCAGTTCTTCCGTCCTGTAGCAAAGTTTTAAAGTAGCCTATTCAAATATGTAACGGAAAATTTACCTGATGAGCCTTATTCCAAGTTTTTCTCCCATAGACCACCCGAGTCCTCATAAAACATCTCAGACACCTCATATCGCCCATCCGTTCCGCTTCACAGCCGGACATGGTTGGCCTCTTCCTCGGCGTTGACACCTTTTTCCCGGCTCATCTTTCATCTCGGTCGAACAGCCTTTCCACCAACGCTCTCGAACCACGTCCACCTTTCTTTTAAATGAATGAACGTCTTATCCGTAGCGTGACTTCCGACACGAACCGCGCTAACTTCCGGTTCAAAGAACTGACCCAGTTTTTTTTTAGAAACGACATCTTCCGCCGCTAATCCTCGATTACTCCCCACGCATCCTCGCATCTTTTGAGATAAAAACTCTTCAAATTTCCATAAAAATTATTTAATTTTCGCTGGAAAACTAAAAGTTTTCGAATTTATCGAAAGAGTAATTATTTTACCAATGTGGCCATATCGAATTTAAATCCGTATAGGCGAGAAAATAAACCAATTAAATTGCCCCTTCTATATTGTTTACGAGGGTTTTTGTGATAAAATGAATTATCCGTATAATGTAACGTTCGATTTAATACTTCCGAGTTTGCTACTTGAATTCGAATGCGATATCGATCGATGGGATTCAAAGTGATTCATCATATCAAAGGCAAAATTTGATATTTCCTAGGCTGTATAAAAATATATGCATCGATAAAGAAACGATATTTATCGTCACTATTCACTATTTATCGTCGATATAATTATGCTAATGGCATAATTATATCGACGATTAATAGTGAATATAGACAAACTCCGATAGGAAAGCCAATAATTCCAAATTCCTTCTCATAACCAAAAGTGTCACCTTTTCGTTTTGTCGATTTGCATAAAACTATCATCCGATGACATCGTTTCTATCCTTCGTTAATATTTATCACTAAACTGCACCTAAGGAAAATTAATTCGGATACATATAGGCTAATTGCGTGCGCTCGCTCTATATATACGTAGATCTATATGTTAATTATACTTAAAATATTTAATTAAAACGTTAACACGTTTAAGCGGTTCGTTTTATTATAAAATTAACTAAGAAAACTGTCTTCGCATTTTAATATTAATTTATGTATTACTGTATTATAGAATGAAAAAAGCGTAATATGAATTTTAAAAAATGGGAGGACAAAAGAGTTTTATCGCTTTATATGTCATTTTATCGAAATTTTTAGATATTACGTCTTAAAAATTTTAAATTTATGCAAATTGTTTTGACCCCGAAGATTTTTGAAAGTTTAATTAAGTGATAAAACCATTTAAGACGTAATATGTAAAAGTTTTCATTAAGTGATTAAAAATCATATTCCACTCCCACATTTATAATTAAATATGAAAAGTCTGAAAGGATTTCGGACAGTCTAGTTCAACAAAATTCCATATTCAATTTTATTTAAAATCGGATATTAGAAACAATCGACAGAATTAATGACTATCTATAAAAATATGAACATGGAATATGCTTTTCAGTTGTTTAATCATAAAATAACGTTTTAAGTAAACTTTCAAAAATATTTGGGATCAGAATAATTTGCATAAAATTTAAATTCTTAACACATATTTAAAAATTTCGAAGAATAACAAATAAAGCCGATTCTATACACGAAAGGTTGACAAGATAAATATAATTAAACTTCTGTCGCAACTGCATTTTCGCTCGAAGCGACTGCCTTACTCGCCTCAGTCTAGATCCGGCGCTGATACAGTATACGATTTATATTAAAGCTGGATCTAAACAATACTATGTTCAAAAATCGTTTAATGTATTCAAATTCGTATAATAAATATAGTGTTATAATTTCAGAAAAAATAATGATTACATAACAAATCTCCAAAAAAACGTCAAAACTGGCCTGATAAAAATCGCATGCGTATGTGATTTTTATATGTCTTGTGGTGGCGCTAATTTTAAGAGGCAAATTTTTGGTTGCAATGGCCCAAAGAAATGGCAGCTGATTTTTTTATTATTATCATTTTTCATTATGATGCTAACTAGAGTATATATGCAGGCATATTATACATCCATGATAAAAGGACAAGAAATTAATATAAATTTGAATAAAATATTTCCCATATTAATACATTTATGAAATCAAGAATTCTATTATAAATTTTCTTAGAAATTTAAAAATTCGGGGCTCTTCTGAGCGCGAGTCCTCGGTCTGAGGCCCAGAAACCGACGTCTGAGCCGGTTGTGTATGAAGATATTTAATAATATAATGAATGCAATTATTCTCCTCAGTCAGCTGCCAAGCATTCTAATAGTTGACATTCTCAGATATTAAAGAGAAAATCATTTGTATATCAACTTTTTTTTTTTGATATTATTGGTAGTTTTATAGATATTACAGGAGTTAGATCTTGATATAATAGATATATTTATGAAAATTTCTCGCCAACTATCGAAGCTAGAATAATAAACTTTATATGTAAAATATTACAGAATATTATAACTTAATGACAAATATTGCTTACTCATGGGTGTTACACCTATCTAACGCTAAGTTACACCTATCTTCACGCTAAGTTACACCTATCTAACTGCTGGAAACTATAAAATTTTCAAATGTATTCAAATATCGTCACGCTTGTTGAAGATACCATTATAAAATTTTAGGTTCATTAGATAAGAGTTCATTAGCAGAAAGAACATTCCAAAAAATATTTCCTAAATATTTTAGACCCAATAGCGGGTAAAAAAGGAGCCAGCACGATGCCGATTGCCAGCACTGCATGAATGTACAAGGTGCGTATGATGTCGATCGAATGCGGTGGAAACGTATTGTGCTTCTATCCTAGAGGATCCGAGTTCAGTTCCCGGGTCCTAATATTTCAGTTTCTTCAGGAAGAATTCGGACCCGGTTCATTGAACCCCATCCTCTACCCAACGGCTCATCCCACGAGGGATGTGGGCAATCAGTGGAGATCATGGAAAAGCCCGCTGTTTAGACTCACCAAGTGGAAAGCAAGGTAAAACCACACTCTGCTTGATACCTGATTTTGCGGATAACATAGGATATCCTGGATCAAAATCGGCCTCAGAAAATGGGCATTTTGAGTTCGTGATTTAAAATATATATTCAAATCCTTCAGATTATTGTTCTGAGTGTTGTCGACATTCAATGAGTGACGTCGGGATTACCGTCATAGTCTCACAAGCATGACATTATGGCAATGTAACAATGAATGACTCCACAAAAGTCCCAGTGTATAGCGTCATTATGATGTAACAATGAGGGGCATTAAAAAATTCCAATGTATGACGCAACAATAAATAATACTCTCACAAGCATGACATTATGGCAATGTAACAATGAATGACTCCACAAGAGTCCCAGTGTATAGCGTCGTTATGATGTAACAATGAGGGGCATTAAAAAATTCCAATGTATGACGCAACAATAAATAACGCCACAGAATGTCATCAGTGTGTGACGTCAAAATATAACATAACAATGAAGTCACAGTAGTTTTTCAACGTGTGCGTAGCTACAGATGACAATTAGTAACGTCATTATCAACTTCAACGAATAACAATGAGTAATGACATCGCAGCAGTTTTTCAACGTGTGGCGTAGCTACAGATGACAATTAGTAACGTCATTATCAACTTCAACGAATAACAATGAGTAATGTCAACGAAGTAGAAACTAATATCCCCTGAAAATAATGTCCCAGAAAATCTTCTGCAATGCCGGGTACATTGGCTAATCTATATATATATACAAGCAGATCCAGAAAGAAATAAATCGCCAAAGAGAAAGTTCCCGAAATTTATTTTATGACATCATCCAATTTCTTGTATCCTTTGTTTTCAATTTATTTTGCACTTGAATCTATTGACTTTTTGTAATCAATTTTAACTAGCATAAATATCATGATGACGTTAATATAACCCGACCCACGTCATCGTGGCATCAGAGATTATTGGATTTTGATGATGTCATTCATTGTTACATTATGATTATTTCACGTCAGGATGTGACGTTATTGTGATAGATATTGATGATAGATGGCATTTAGGTATTACAGTCCCTTCCACTCATTTACGGAAAGTTTGCAGCAAGAGAAAGGTTCGGGTATTATGATTATTTCACGTCAGGATGTGACGTTATTGTGATAAATATTGATGATAGATGGCATTAGGTATTACAGTCCCTTCCACTCATTTACGGAAAGTTTGCAGCAAGAGAAAGGTTCGGGTCACAAAAGCGAACAGACATTTCATTAAAGAAGAAAATTATTTCACGAATGCGTGCGACCGTTGCGCGAAATGGAGAAGCGCTTCCACCTTTCCGACGACCCGTTGCAGACGTCAATTTTACATTTTCAGCCTGTATAATCCGTAATATGGCACTCTATTTTAACAACGACAGCTGTAATATACGATACCACGTATACAGGCGAGATATCATGGACGTATTTTTGAACATTGCCAAGCATACTGTCACAGATATCAAAAACGGCAGCAAATTGTTTCCTGATAGCGCGCGATCGTTGCGACAAACCGAGTAGCGCTTCCGCCTTTCCGAGGACGCGTTGCAGAAAAGGGAGGACAAATTTACATTTGCTAGACGTCCGTTGCACTACAATGTGCGCACATTTCTCTTTTGCAAATACAAATTGCAAACGTTACACGCAATGTAATATACCTAGTTCCAGATACCTAGTATGTCATTGCCTCTTGCTAAATAGCCAAATTTGCATACACGCGCGATTAGCTACTGTGAGGTATAAAAGAGTCAGCTTTCCACGATGAAGGCGAGGAATTAGCTGTGTTGAACATATCATTGGTAACGATGTCGTCTGTTTCAAGCGTCGATTCTGAGGCGACGGTTACATATGCAAGGAAATCAGTAGTCTCATTTGAGAAAATTAAAGTTATTATAACGTTGTACTTGAATGACGAGAAACCGAAAGAAATTGCGAGAAAATTAAACGTCAGCAAAAGTGTTGTGTATAAAAATATACAAAAATTCGAGGAATGCGGTGGGAATATAGACGAAATTAGAGAGGAAGATTTCGTGAAGGCAAAAGGAAGGCATAGGACAAGCAAAGACCACATATATGCTTATCTAAACGAAATTGTTCAGTCTGATAACTCCTTGACACTTGAAGGAATACAAAAGAAATTAGAAGAAAAGCAGATATTCAGAAGCAAAGCAAGTATATGCAGATACCTAAAAGAGGCAAAGCTTACACGTAAACGTCTGAAAAGGATACAGGCTGAGTCCACCGAGCCACGTGTTGTGGATGAGAGAGCCTGTTTTGCACGTGTAATAATAAGCATCGCTAATGGTTGTCTGTTATATCTAGACGAAACCGGCATTAATCTGCACACACAGAGGCGTTACGGCTACTCTCCTGAAGGAATTCGCCCAGTTGTTGTGTGTCCAGCCAACAGAGGCCGAAACATAAGCATAATGGCTATTCTATCTAATGTTGGGATTTTCAAATATAGATCTATATTAGGCGCATATAATGCTAATTCCTTTCTGGAATTCTCGCGCCAATGCAGCTATGACATTGTCCAAATGTTTCCTAATTCGTACCTTATTATGGATAACGCTAAATTACATCATTCCCAAAACGTTACAGCATTCCTGGAAGGAGAAGCAATAAGATATAAATTTTTACCGCCTCCTCAATTGAACCCTATCGAGGAATGTTTCTCCGCATTCAAAAGTAGACTGCACAAAGTTTCGCCGAAACCGACCACAACTAGTCAATTGATTTCATGT
>AYEL01073957.1:0-13915 GCA_000484575.1 Olivierus martensii
GACTTTAGAAATAATGAGAAGACAGAGTGAAGAAACCTTGGTGAATGAAAAGGTGACCGGGGTACCTAGTTCTTGGAAATTCGCCCTGAAGAACCTAAGGCGTTAAGAAAATAGACTGAGTGTGAATCATACACCCTTTGAAAGACTGTGATAGTGCAGCTTTATGTACAGACTCTATGTTATGACGTTATTATGTTTTATTTATATTCTGTTTAATTTATCCATGCTCTTTACTATGAAGATGAAGTAATGGGTAACTATGGTAACCGTGTGTTTGTTTATTTTAAATTTGTTTGGTTTTGTGTTTTCATTTAAATCATTCTAGAACTCTGAAATCTTTTATAAGAAAGAATGAATAACGAACAAATTCGTTATGATTTGGAACCTGAAGATGGCAGAAATGCCGAAAGCGTTAGTTCCATGAATATAAAATGATGTTTATTGAATTATTCTCTACTGCGTACAGTGCTGTTCTTTTATTATTATATCATTATTACGTTCTTCCCTAAGTATCGACATTTAGTGTTACATAATAACAAATAATTCTTTTTGCAAATACTTCTTGTATCGCTATACTTTGTATATTAAGGGTTTAAATCTAAGTTCTAGAAAAATGTCTCCGTTGATATAATATCAATCATGCCGTGATCATAACGAAGATGGAAGTTTTCGACAGTTTTTCCTATTAAATGAGAATGTTTGTTTGAATTTTAGCGGAACGATTTCTGTTTTTGAAGTGAAGAATTTGGCTGATCCTTTCACGAATGTGGAAGTGAATAAGGTTGGAAAGATTCAACCATTTAGAAGTCAAAGTGATTGGGAAGTGAATTAAAAGATAGATGAAATTTAATATCAAATAGCAATTAACAGTAGTCGCGCAATATTGTTTTAATACAACTCTTTAAATACTTAAAATTGGTTATAAAATTAAAAAAACGAAAAATATCTAGCGTCCTAATTTTTATTATGACCATTAGATGCACTGAACCAATCTTGCATCGATACCAGTTTTTGCTAAAAAAAATGCCATGTAACAATTTGTTATTGTGCATCTCTTTGCGTTTGTATAATTGAGATTGCTGGTTCTAAAAATTATTAAATATATGAATATACGTAGTCTCTAATTTTTAATAAAATATATGTTAAGAACTGCATGCATTTTTTTTATTAGTTTGAATATTTAGTCACTTTATATAAACATTATTGATTTTGATGTTCCGCGACTCTGAAAAGTTAAAAATCAATGGGCTATACACTAAGTTCGGATAATTGTATTCCAAATTTGCATTTTATGTTTCTATTTATGCAATTAGTTATTTGAAAATTACTTATAATTTACAAATTTAATTTATTAATAATAATAATAATCTACAAACTTAAGACTTTTATTATTGATTATTTTTAAATCACTTGATTTACAAATAATTTAAAATAAAGAGAATAAAAATAAATAAGTTTTTTTTATTCTGCCACCTTCAATATTATACATTGAAATTTATTTTCGAATTGTACATCATCGTTTATTAAAATTGTTTTGTTATTATTTTTATCGTACGGATTCCTAATTATCGAAAATAATATATCACGTATTATCATCATCGGCAGTAAACCAGAGCTATAATTTTAAATGTGATTTTCGATATCTTGTTCGAACAGAAAAAACAAACTATTGAGCCCTCTAAGATCCCAAAGAGGAATTTAACAGTATAAAAGGGACATAAGGATATCCATATTGATGCTGTTTATTATTTAAATTCGAAATATAAGCCTTTTAAATAAAAATGCTACATATAATCTGTATTATAAAGCAAGAAATAAACGTCAAAAGGAAGTGTCGCGTGACGCCAACGCGAGCTGTAGCGATGCGCGCGGAATTCGAGAAGCGAAACACAAACGATTGCTTGACAAACAAAAATTAACCAGTGCGCATGCGCACATCGACAGCTTTCTTCTACGCCGGCGCATAACAGCAGGCTAAGTGAAATGTCCACGATTTCGTTCGAAATTTGATTATCAATTTATCAGCAGCACCATCTTTTTTGTCTTATCTTCCTTAGTAATTGTATACTGTTCTCTTTCATCCAATCTATGGCTCTCTTAATATCTTTCTTTTCTCTCTCTTTTAGCCTGTACTCCTTGTTTTTTCTATTGCATCGCTGCCTTACAAATTCCCATCTTTATTTGTTCTTTTACTAGGTCATCTTGCTCTTTTATACACTGTTCTATTACTGGAATGTCCTCTACTATCACCGGGTTATTAATTACGGCATACGCTGGGCCTTTCTCTAATATATTCTTAACCACTGTTGGTACTTGTATATTATCAAGTACTGTAACTACCTCTTCTAGATTTAACTTATACTTCTTTAATGGTATCTGTTTTTTCAATATCCATTTAAACTTTTTTATGTGCCTCTTCCTTAGGATTTTCTTTTCAAGAGTGTTAATGAATATATATTCTGCCTGCTCACATCTAATTATCAACTCTTCTAGCTTCTTCGTCCTTTTATAAAATGTTCTTTTTGAATCCGATATTGCTACTTTTAGACAGACCATTTTCGTTTTATTTAGAACTTTTTTAGATTTAACCAGGAGCCTAATTCTATTAATCGATAATGGAAATACTTCGTTTAACTTACACTCTTTTAGGAAAATCATTGATTCTTCTGCCTTAACTTTCTTCATAGCTGTTCTAAAACATTCTATCTTAATTCTATCCATTGGCTGGCTCAGCCTTATTAAACCGTTTTATTATATATATAGGCCTATATATGTTATATAATAAGTACTGTACATAATAAATAAGTTGCGTTTTTAATTATATAATTAAAAATATAGAACTTAATATTATTAAAACTTTACTTAGTTTATTAAGTAGATGCCATTAAGCAGTCTTACGTTTATTTACAATATAAAAAGCCGTGTAAATAATGCGAAAAACAGTATAAATTAACTTTTTATCATATTGCAAAATATAAGCCTATGTCGTCTGCGATCTGGAATAAGTAATGCTCTGTTTCCTGACCGTTTCTGATTGGTTGAATAACATTTTCTCAAATACGCATGCGTCATTTTCCTCCGACTTTCGTGCTGGCAACTATAGTTCAAAAATTATTAGTGGGAGACACAGACAGAAATTAAACACGATGACTATCTTATAAGCCTTCTTTTCTTTCAGAAAGCAGTCTAGAAATGCAATGTTTGACTGTTGTCTGTCTGTTCCGCGTAGGCTCCCACATCATTTGATCTCTATAGAAAGTATAGATGATATTGTTCATTGAGACTTAGCTTCGAGTCGAAATCGTCTTAGTGGGGATTTTGGGATGACAACGAAAATATCTTCATTTAATTCTCTCACAAGTTGTTTGAATTCGGGATATGTCATAGTCGTACGCTATACGGTGTGACATCATCGTGACATAAAACGACATTATAAAGCGGTGCACCGACACGCACCCTCGGTGCGTGTCGTTACTATGACGTAACAATATGTGCGGATGTAATGATGTCACGTCACTATGATGATTATGACGATGTCATCGTGACATTGATATAAGTTACTGATTAAATCAACTTTAATACTGGGAAAAAAACCAATAGATTTCAAAGGCTAAAATAAATGAATGATATGGCAAACTAATACTTCTGCATGTTTCAATTGAACCGCATCTTTCAACCTTTAGGGAGATCCCACCATAGGTTTTGGCCAAGCTGTGGTTGATTCTAAAAGTGGCCATTATCGAAAGTATAGCGTGTAAATCAGATCATAATTCATACTAATCTAATAAATAAATTCATTCCTGTTGTCTAAATTCAAGCTTTGGTTTTCTATTAATAATAACTAGCCAGGGTGCTCAACAACACGATTCAGTAAGAGTTATCAAATAAACTGTATCATATACCCGAAAATCCCGAGTAACGCCGGGTATCCTACTCACTAATATAACATACAAACAATCTTTACAGATTGTTTATATCTGACATTAGCGAGGAAATTTATCCAGTTATTTTGTTACAAACAAAAGAATTAATCGAATTTTTATTTTCTTAGTTATTCAAATCATCCATTCTAAATAAACTGAATGGCTTCGATAGATTTCTCTATTGAAGTTCTGAGTTAGCATTTTGAAATTTAATAATCCTACGATTTGCCAAAACCGGAATAAATTATCTTTTTTGATACATTTTACGGAATGTTTTTATTTCATTTACAAAACAAATTATAAAAATTTAAAACTGCACTAAAACTTTATTAGACAATTTGTGCATATAAAAAAGAATTAATGATCTGACAGAATATTATATTGTACATATTTCGCAATAATTTTTTGGGCATGCGAATAAAAAAGTTTTCAATTTGTATTTTCATTATAAAGCGGGAACATAGATAAAAGAACAAAAGTTGTTTAATGAGTTGAGTATTAATGATTAGCATTTACTAATTTAAATGACTAAATGCTAATTATTAATTATTAATAATGGCTCTTTAAATACAATTTACAAAGCATCCAAAATAATTTCGTATCACCAAATCGAAATTTAGATAACATTTAAAATTATATATTTTTTGGTAACTAAAATTTAACAAAAAAAACTCTTTTTCTATGAAAGGACGAAGTGGAAATTCCAGAAATTTACTTTATGACCTGGAAGAAAAGTCCTTCTCCGTCGAAGTAGCTGGTCTGCCAAACATATTGATTTGCTAGAACGCTGTTTTACTCTTAATTTGAAAAACTTTTGATAAAAATATTAACTTACAATTATTTTGGGTACTCCGCGTATAATTTACCGTATAACTGGCGTGATAGCGATATACAAATCGGATAATGAGTCGGAATAAGTAGCGAGTTCTTTCATTCAGATTAAAATCGATAGGTAATTAATATTGTCATAATTATAGATTACAAGTACGAATTGCACGGACTAGCTTGTACCAGCGCCCTCTAGTGATAGAATTTCAAAACAAAAAATTTTATAGCAGTGGCGTCGAAGTGGGAGGACCTTATATATTTATAGACCATGATAATATTAAGTAGATGCCATTAAGCAGTCTTACGTTTATTTATAATAAAAAGCTTAGATGCCATTAAGCAGTCTTACGTTTATTTATAATATAAAAAGCCGTCCGTTAAATAATGCGAAAAACAGTATAAATTAACTTTTTATCATATTACAAAATATAAGCCTATGTCGTCTGCGATCTGGAATAAGTAATGCTCTGTTTCCTGACCGTTTCTGATTGGTTGAATAACATTTTCTCAAATACGCATGCGTCATTTTCCTCCAACTTTCGTGCCGGCAACTATAGTAGGGGAATCAAAACAATTCGAAAATGTCAATAACATATGGTATAAACGGCTCCATTTTCGAGTTAGGACCTTTTAAAGCTAGCCAATCACAATTGAGCACGCGTTACGTCGCTTGCCTTCTTATTCAATATCGCACTATCGAATTTCCTCTCCGCAATGTCCACGTGGCATGCCTCCTTTCTTCATTGAGTTAGCTTGAAGCGCTCCGGCGCTCTTGAGCTAGCGCATCCGTCTTCTTAAACTTAAGTCTGGGTTCCCGGTTCGTCTATCCCCGTTCTCCACAATCCGTCTGACCCCTCCGCAGTGTGGACAGCTTATGGAAGGGCTTGTTTCGCCCCATCACATAGTATTCTTAGAGAATGCAATGTGGGTCATCTGTTGACAAAAATTTGACCCGGTTGTGGCAAGTATCGCAATGCTTTTTGTTTTTACTTTCGCTCTCTCTTTTTGTAAATTTATCACTTTCATTTGGCTTTTACTTCCTGTAATTGAGACAGGGCCAAGTGCATCAGCCATAAAAGAACTACTATAGCAACAAAAACAACAACAGCAACAATAATAATAATAAAGTGGATCAATTAACTAAGCAGTATATGAAAAGAAAAAAATGCCGTAGGTACATTTTCTTTTTACAAGTGACCAATCACAAAGCGTGGTTTTTATTTCATTTCAGAGTAAATATTTTGAAATAAAAGAAAGAAAAGTGCAGCATGGATTAAATCTTTAATCCTCATTACAAAATTTGCGAGACAATTAACGCTTAACATTCTAGATTCAATAGTCTCAGGAGATTGTCCGCGTAGAAACGGTTCGGCTTTTTACTCTGGAGGACCCGGGTTCGAGTCTCGGCAAAATGTCCTTGAAAATGTTTATCATGTGGTCCGGGCCCGGCCCGTCGATCCCCATCCTTCACAATCCCACTCAGCAGGAGTGGGCAACCTGTGGAAGGGCGTGTTTCGGCCCGCCAACTTAGTATTCTGACAGAATGGAAAATGGCGTCATCTATTGACAAAAAAAAGTCTCAAGGGCGACACGTCACGTGGACGCTGAGGAGAACAATCTGTATCGATGAGGGAACACATTCGGTAGTGAGTAAGAAGAAGAGCGACGCAACGCGAGCAACGGCGCTTCTCGTACTCGATTGTGATTGGCTAGTTTTAAAGGGTCCTAACTCTTAAATAGTGATGCTTAGACTATATGTTCATTGACAATTTCGGCTTGTTTTGATGCCCCTATCAGTATGCAAAACTTTACAATGAAGTTTTTCTTCACCCTGTATGCAGCATTTTGTTAACTTTAATTGCAAACTTTTCGTTATCTTCTTAAATATAAAGTAGAAACGTGATTTCATTTGCAAATCAGGGTTTCATACTTAAATTGGGATAGTTGGAAACTTGTAGATAGATGATATTTTGTTTGTATGAAAGGGATAGGACTTGGTTTCGAAAATTTCATGTTCAATAAAATTCAGTGCTTTTCCTTAACTTAAAAAGATCAGAAAAAGATTGAGTCGAATTAATTAATATCTTTTATATGGATCTTACAATAGTTTGAAAACAATATTCTTTCCTTCATTTGATCATATTTCCTACGAAAACTGCTGTTATTTTATTATTTATCAAATAAAATTATAATTAATATCATTATAAATTTATATTAAACAGATGTTAATATTAAACTATGAATTTAAAATTTTTTTTTTAATTTTTAATTTTTTTTAAATGAATTCGTTTGAGGTCAGTGCAGTATAAACAACCATGACTATCTTGACGTGTCGGAAAGTAAACATGGAGGTGCGAGAGAGAAATTCGAGTGAGATATTTATAAAATTGTTAATAATTTGTATGTGTGTCGATATAGTTGCATCTGCAAAATTGTTATGTGCAGATACAGAATGTACAAGTAAGTTTTATTAAATTCAATATTTTATAACATCATTTTCAAAACATATGCATATAATTGTAATAAATGTTAAGTACACTGATAAAATATTAAGAAATGCATTAGCAGTATTACTTCTGTAAATTGTTCATTGATACCAGTTGATTAATAGCAAGTTGCATACAGTATTCAATATGTTTGCGATTGTTGTAGCACTATATAGTGGCTCAAAAAATGCGCACAGTGCACTATCAAAAATGATTCATTGCTATAAATAAAAAAATTAATAAAAAAAGACCATTAAATAAAAATAAATGATAATACCTTATTTTCTTTATTACAATCACATTTATATAATCTGTGCATGTTCAAAAAATAAAATATTTATTACAATATACAAAAGTTAAGGAAGAAACTGCATTTCTTAACAGAAACTACAACATTTGCAGATCTTTTTACAGAGAATTAAAGAATTGCATTGCATAAAATAAAGCTAGGATTATCACAGGGCCCTGTCATCTTAGAAGGCATCTTCATCTAATTGGGATTGCTGATCATCCCAATTGTTGATGATGTCAAGGAGATGAAACTCCTCTTCACATTTTGTGTGAATGTGTGGCTCTTTTAGGGCTAAGGGATGCTCATCTTGGGCTGCATTTTCCCATACCAGAAGCTCTTTTTACAGTACCATTGAAGAAGATACTATCTTTCATGATTAAGACATGACTTTTTATAAGATGATTAGGGCCAGTTCAACATACAATCAAGTGGAGCACCTGCTCAGGGTGCTGGCACATTTCATGCTTTGTAATTATTATTATTATTGTAGTAAGACACATTTTTTACACATAATTTAAATGGTGTGTGGACTGGGTGGCCAACCAGTCCACACACTGTTGCACCCTCTCAAGTCATCAGTTTTGATGCTCACCATCAAAACCAATGACCTAAGGGGGGCATGCTAAAAATTTTTGCTCGAGGCACTAAAAGCTCTAGAGCCGGTACTGGGGATGATCCTGTTGGGGCTGCACAAAGACCACTGATAGTCACAATATTAGGACTGTATAAAGATCCCCTTTCCTACAATACAATACAATACAAGCATTTGCAGAAAATAAATCAAACATTTGTAGAACTTGTTTTTGGATAATTGTTACCAGATTCTTTTCTGACTGAATAGTGCTTCTACTTGATTGGTATTGAAGAAGATACTAAAAATACAAAACATTCCTTCTTACTAATCTGTATTAATATTTTATAATAACTATGGAATATAAGAGGTCACCCTATATTTCATAGTTATTATAAAATATAAGTCATTATGAAATGACTTATAGTGAAACAGTGTATATTGGATGTTGATTTCTCATGGAACTAATGCATTATGTGGGAGTTATGTTTCAGATTTTCATTCATTTTTAGAAAACCTAATCGTTTTATAAATATAATATTCTAGGCATTTGGATAGGAAATACTTATTTTATTATACACCTGAACTGTAGTATAGATAATTTATTGTAATTGCTAAAGAATAATTTGAAAATACATTATTAACAAAACATAGAAATAATAATTTTTTATTATTCTTCCTATTATAATTATTCCACCTTAGCACTTGAAATTGCTCCAATATTGTAGGTAAAGTTTCTGTTGTTTCTGTGACTTGCTATTGAGATCAGGACCACTGAGAGAAATTTTCGGACCTGTGACAAATCTGTGGTTGGGCCCCATTTAAAAAAGTCATATAAAACATTAAATATTTATTAAAAAAAAGTGTACAATAAATTCAAAATTTGATACATTACATTATCATACAAAATACAAACATTAAATAAAAAGAGAATTTTTAAATGTTTTCATCGAAGGTTTTTAAATTTTTTTGACCTCAGATTAAGATTTTGGCCTTGAGATTAAGCCAAAAATTTTAAAAATCTTTAATGAGGGTTGAATAAAAATTAAAAAATTTTTGTCTATCAAAATACTATTATATATAAAATAGTTTATTTTGGCACAGCTGCTTTGGGTGGTAGACAGTGCGCTCTTTTTTGCAGCCTGTGAACTATTGGACATGTTTTATGACTCGTTGGGGCTCGACGGTCATGCTCTTATTGATGTCAGACCTATGATAAAAGTCTTGGCTATCACTCCCTCTCGGCGACCCTGATTGAAGATTGAGGTTTTTTTGCGTTTTTCTTGATAAAGGAGTCTAATTTCATCTATTTGCCACTATGAATCTTTGAGTCATAAATCATATGATATTAAGACAAACTATCATTTATAAGTCTTGCTATCCTAACAAAATAATAAGACAGGTGATCACAACACTGCAGAATAACCTTTTTATATAGAGTATGGAATTATGAATTTAAATACAGAAGGAGAAAAAGAAAATTTGAGAGAAATAGACATATGTTTTATTTAATTGACATACTTATGAATATATTTAATGTATATCGAGTATACATCTTTAATTATTCAACAATGTATATACAAAATGATATATATCACTATGACATATATTAAGAACCCTATATACTATATCTGGATAGAATATGTATGAAAAGTTTTATGATGATTTATTTATTTTTTTAGATTTATAATTAATTTATATAAATTATATTAAAAAAAATGTTTATAACTTTATTAATGGAAAAAACTTTTTATGTAGTTTCAAAAATTATTTTATTGTAACTTTTATCTTTTTGATTTCCTAATTATCTTTAAAGAATATATATAATAGAAAATATATGGATAAATCAATATGTAATTTCATTAAGATAATTATTAAAAAAACGAAAAATTAAAACTTAATTAGCTGGTTAATAAGATTTGGCATAAATAATTTAATATTTCTTAGTGAGATAATAAATAAAATTTAGATGTAAATCAATTGGAACAAAAGAAGTATTCTGATGATAAATCATCGGATAGCATTAAAAATTTGTTAGATATCTTCCAATGCAGTTTTTTATAATCACTAGAAAATTTTACGTACATAATCAGGGTGCCGAAATTTTCAGGCTAGTGACAAGTCTGTGATCCTCACTTAAAAAGTGCATCACTTTGGTTTAATAAAAAAAAGCTATATAAAACATTAAGCATTTATTTAAAAAAGTGAACAATAAATTCAAAATTTGATACATTACATACCATATTATATACTATAAATTACCCGCTCATATAAATCAGTGGAAATATAATCTATAATACTATATATAACGATAAAAAACACCCCAAATTCATGTAGGGATTCCATCGATGAAGGTATCCTAAAATGGCATCCATTATTATGTTATAGTGCCATCTGCAAATTCTGTCTTTTTAGAGGAACTACAATTTCAATGTAATTTTTATTTTTTAATTTTAAATTATTAATAACAACAAATAATTTTTACTGTCGCAGACATCCAAAAATTAGACCTTTCTAAAAAAAATCTACTTCACTGTCAGACATCCAAAAATTAGACCTTTCTAAAGATACCCTATTTATAAAAATCGGTACAGTAGTAAAAGAAAAAGGGACATCCAGCCAGCCAGCCACATTTGACTATTAATATATATGATAAAATAGTTTATTTTGACATGACTGTTTGGGTGCTCTGGCAATGGCTGCGAACTATCAGACACGTTATGTGACACGTCAGGGCCTGACGGTCAGGCCCTTTTCGATGCCAGGCTTGTGACAAAAGTCTCGGATGTCACCCCCTCTTGGTGGCTCTGTACACAATAAATAATAATTAATTTTAATATTTTGATATTGTTTCTCTGTTATTATTTTTCTAATCACAATATTTCTAACATGAATTATTAATATTGCATCAGCAAGTATTTATGATGCAGTGAAAAATATCAGAATGTAACATTATCATAATTTGGCCACAGTCAATTGAATTATCATTCACTTCAATAAGATTAACAATTTTATCAAAAGGAAAAGGAACAAATGAAAGAAAATTGAAAAAAAATAGGTAGCCTTTTTTGCTGAAAAATAGCCAAATTGATCCTTGAAAATCAGTATTGAATTTTGTAGCTATCACATTACAAAAATGTGATCTTTTTAAAATTTTATATCAAAGCTACAAAGTGATCAAAAAGTATCTTTTGACCAATGTAATAAAAGCAAAATATCTGAAATTGAGGAAAAATATTAAAATTTAAAAAAAGAATTGAGAGAAAAATTCTTTTAGATAAAACAAACTGAAGTACAAGCTTCAATTCCCATTCAATATATTCACTGCAGAAATAAGAAATTTTTACTATACTAGAAATTATCAAATGTTTAAGTTTTTATACAATAATTATTTGATTTCTTGTTGAATAAGTGTATTTTCTTACATAAAAGCAAAAAAAGCCAAATAAGTAAGATAAATTGTTTATTCAAAAACATTTTTGACTATCCACATAGCCTGTCTCAGTTGTAATTGCAGACCAGAGAAGCTTCTCTCCCCCTTTCTCATCAGGCCAAATCAGGGAATCAATCAGTGACTGGTTCCTAACATCAACAAACAGCAGGTGGAGGTTATCCTTCCAAACACATTAACAAGAAAACCTGACAAAACAATTCTAAAAATAACATTATAACAATTATAATTATCATTAAACCTCAAAATTTTAGGTATAGGGCAAAAAATAATATAATACTAACTATACTGACAATCATAAAAATGGAGTTACATAATCATGGGCTACTTGAAAAACATCCACATTAAAGAAAACATTTGGTTTACACCTGACCCACTCGTAAGCTCTTTAACAAACGCAAACACTTAGGTCACTATAGCTATAAATCTGTCCTTACAGAATAATATTTCAAGTCAAGTACAGTAATCAATATTCTTTTATAACTATTGCACAGATAATCTAATTAATCGGTAAATATTATAATAGAGTAAAAGATCCATGTTAACTATTCTTAAGCATGGTTTAATAAGTGGGTATGGGCTTAACTTCCTTTTAGGGATTTATAAGAAGGTCAAATGGTCGGTGTCCAATAGGCACCCTCGTAAACCTAAGCCTAATTATTATGGGATTGACCTTAATCCCATTACCTGTAAACTTAGGCCGCTTTTAGAAAAATGTATGGATGTTCTATAGCACTGAAAAGGAGTAGCACTGTTTTCGACCTCATACGAAATGATAAGGATAAAGTCAGCAAATGTTTCGGGGTGTATGAGATCCCATGCTTTAACCATAGTCTTGGGAGAGAAGAGTGCTATATTGGTTTTACCTGTTGGCCTATTGAAAAACGTATTAAAGAACATTATAATGCGATCCATAAAGGGGAAGTGGACACAGCTTTAGCACAGAGGGCTTTGGAGCATGACTTCACTATTTTGTGGGACAAAATAAAAGTATTAAAAACTGCTAGTGGGATCAGAGAAGGCAAAATATTAGAGACCCTAACTATTCCTAGGAAGGACCAAGCATGCAATAAACTACAACAATTCGCTTGTGCTACTACCCCTAGCTTGGGCATGGCTTGCTGGGTAGTTTAAATAGGTGTGACCTCATACGAAATGGAACTCTATGTTTAATATTATTTGTAATATAATGTTTTATATTTTTGTTCAGCTTAAGAAAATTATAGTCCGGCATCTATGTTTAATATTGATTATTTGTAATATAATATATTATATTTTTGTACAAATTATAATCCGGCAACCTAGTTTTAGATTCGTAATTTAAACTTTCAGCTGATTTTAATATTGTTAATATTATACTGTAATGTATAATATTTTTATAATTTATTTAAATTATGTCTGACAACACGATTTAGATTCGTGTGGATAATAATTGACCAGTTTCAATTTTAACCTTTTCTAGCGATAGAATTTTTATAGATTTTAATTTTAATATTATTATTAGATGTTAATGTATTAGTATTATTTTGTATTTACTCTCTGAGACTTGTTTATATATGATTGATCTGTAATTATTTAGATTTTATTATTTTGTATTTTTAGTTAATATGGATCTTTTACTCTATTATAATATTTACCGATTAATTAGATTATCTGTGAAATAGATATAAAAGAATGTTGATTGCTGTACTTGACTTGAAATATTATTCTGTAAGGACAGATTTATAGCTGTAGTGATCTAAGTGTTTGATTTTGTTAAAGAGCTTATGAGTGGGTCGGGTGTAAATCATATGTTTTCTTTAATGTGGATGTTTTTTGAGTAGCCTGTGATTAGGTAACTTTGTTTTTATGATTGTCAGTATAGTTAATATGCAAAGTTGCAGATTAGAACGACTATCAATAATACTAATTATAAACTAAACCTAACAGTTAGCGACTCTGCAAATTCCAGAGTTCGGCCTCGCTCAATCCAAGTTAACTTCCTCACAACCGTAGGTAATCCCAGTTTACCCACGGGACGGTTCTAACGACTCTGCAATCCAGAGTTCGGCCTGAGCTCAGGTCTTTTCTAAGTTAATTAAATTAAGTAATTATAAAACAATCCAACAACAACGTAATGTCTAACTGATGAAACGAAACTGGAAATCTGAACTTATAACTAAAAGTACTGATTAAAGGGTTAGCAGTAAAACGAACAAAAATGATGTTAGAACTTTCACTAATAAATTAAATAAATTTCCAAACAAGTTAAATAATAATAAAACTATAAATTTATTAGACTCAAAATACTTACAAAAGTGTTAGCAAATGCTTTATTAAAACTATAATAAAGCAACAAACAAGTATCCAACAAAACTTGTTTAA
>AYEL01073959.1:0-42789 GCA_000484575.1 Olivierus martensii
AAAACGACATTAGATGTTCACGAAAAGATTTTAATTTGTGAATATAAAAATAAAAATCCTTCCGCTACTCAGCAATTTATTTCTGATCACCTTTAATTAAATGAAACAATGTCATTCTAGTCTATACATGTTTTCTCACACGTTACCATTAACCCTCCATAAACCGCCAGAGAGGACCTTCGAACCGATGGTGGCGTCTTAAAGAGGTTTGACTGTACTTTCATTTCTTCTTACATAGAAATCGAAATAACATTATATAATTATGAGATTATTTCTATTACTTTTTTATTTTCGACTACTACGTGATACCATGTGGAGCCGCTAAAATTTGTAGCTTCGGAGACAAATTACTGAAAACTATCTTCATTAAAGATGATAGATGTTCATCAATCAATCGATTACTTTTGTTAGATTTATTAATTTTAATTTGCGAAAAGAACTGTTGGCATATATACGTATTCCCAAACAGTACAATTATTTTCGTGGCAAAATTTGCTGAGATGATTCGTAGATGCGCAGTTACAAGAACGAAAGTGAAAATAGTTACTATGGGTTGGTAGTTACCGATAACACAGTGCTAGTCGAGTACAGTACGCTTTAAAACTTTACAGTTTTTTTTATTGATGTTAAGTTGTAATAATTTTCCGACTGTAACTCGTATTTAAATAAATAGCTAAAATATCTTGGCGGACTGTTTATTTTTCACTTCTCTGCAAATTGTGAAAAAAATAAAAATACTTTCAGTTATTCTCGTGCATGAATATGCGTGTACTCGACGTACGAATGGATATTGTATGTCCAGAATCCGCTGGAATGCTCTCTGCCAACATACTTACGTTTATATACTTTAATATCTGGAGAACTATTGAACTGATTTTCACAAAATTTAATTTGCTGTTTTATGATATGACTCTGTTAATGAGATCTTTATTAATTAAAATATTTACTAGAAGCGAAAGTTATGCGCAGTAAAATAAACTTTTTGTTTTAATTTTCGTGAATTTTTTATATCGATTAGATAAAATTAATAAAAGAAGAAAACTAAATGTAAATATTCATTTTATCACTCGAATTCGTTGATTGGTCAAAAATTTTACGACTTCGGATCAAGTTATTCAATTTAAGCCAACAATCTGAAACGCGTATTCTAAAGATCCACTGTAGACATTTTTGATTGGTTAGGGATGGCATTTAAAACTAATGGCTACTTGGGGGAAAAAGAAGTGATACGAGATAAATAATCAGAAAGGTTGATTATTTTAGCTATTTACATTTTAATTTCCTCGATGATACGCCACAATTCAATTTTTTGTTCAGAATTATAAAACCGTTTATAAATGACAATCTTTCAATATAAAAAGTACCACTTCAAACTTATAAATTTACTGTGTTTTTATTAAAACGATTTTCAAATATTTCCTGAAAACTAGTTGTGATTTTCTAATATCTTCTATCCATTCTCGGGATTATAATAAATGCAAAGCGGGCCGCTAATGTTTTTATTAAAACGATTTTCAAATATTTCCTGATTTTCTAATATCTTCTATCCATTCTCGGGATTATAATAAATGCAAAGCGGGCCGCTAGTTTGAGACCACTGGTTTAGGCCCGAACCTCCATAGGAAGAAAAACAAGGCAGTTCAACCTTCATCTCGAAATTGGCTAATTTTTACGCCGTTTTATCGTGTTTTTGTATAATTATCTCGCCAATTTTGTATATAAATACGCATTTTCCTTTTTTCAATAATTATTTTTTTTATAATCATTTGTAAATAAATATGTTTCCGCTTTACAAATGTACTATTACGTAATTTCCCTCAAAATACGAAATTGTGATAATATCTGTTATTAAAATTTTTATTTGAAAGAATAATAAACAAACATTAGTAAATTCTGAAAATGAAAGATTAGATTTAAATATCGTAATAATGCCAACAAACTATACACGAAAAAAAAGATATAAAATAACAGGAGGTATTAAGTAAAGCCAAACATGGCCAACCCATCCATCAATGACCTGACACGCTCGAAAATAATAAAATTCAGACGGTCTTTGATATTTCGACAACTTTACAGTCGCATAAAAACCGTCGTTTCAGGCATTTTTCGATTTTATCGCTATGATATAGTTGCCAAAGTAGGAGGATACAGCATATTTTATTTAACAATCTCCGTTAGTTTAACTTATAACTTTTTAAATATTTACATTTAAATATAATCTTAAGTGAATACTTTTGCTTATCTAATGTGTACTTTTACTCCTGTGATGGGGCCAGAGTATTTGCTACTTTTTAAAATAAATTTGCGATACTTGTATTATTTTGAAAAACAAAACTTTCATTCTTTTGAGAACAGATGTAAAAAGCAGTTATTCATAATTCATGCGTATACAACTTATTGGTGCTGTATAGATTTAGTTTGTTCAACCTTGAGTGCTCCTGCCCCACTTTATACTACAGGTATCTCTCTTATAACACGGCTTCCTACAACACGGTTTCACTATAACACGAAAATTGCGGAAACCCTGACATAATACGGTACTTCTACCACACGGTTCTTACTCGACACATTTAAAAAATTGCGTTTTCTATCCTATAACACAAAGCATTTTCATTAATTTTTGTAAATCCACACTATGGACATACAATTCGCAGACAAATTGCAATCATAGGGAAAAACTTTGCTAAAATTAGTCACAATGCAATTTCGGTAGTTTGTCGTAAGAGGACGATACGCAGTCTATTTTTGATTTCGATTTGAAATTGAGTTAATTGGCGACCATTGAGTATTTTCTGTTCCCAACATTCAGTTCTTGGATAAAAAAATAAGATTTTATTCTTCGATAGAGTAAAGTGAAAGAGAAGAAAAACTTTTTATTCATAAATATTTTTAGAGTACTTGTATATATCCGTAGAAACGATTGTTTTCTAGGGATTGTGCTGGGTTAGATTACAAATTTTGTAAAGGGAGCAAAAGATACACCAACTTTAAATGCATAAAAAAGTTCGGAAAGTAAAGTTGATATTGCTAAAGAAAAAACATTCTCGTTTTAACGAAACAGGAAGATATAATGATTACTTGAATGCTACATAGGTTGTATACTTTTTCTTTCCTTTTGTTTTAAGTATATTGTTTTCGTATTTAAACATGATTTCAGAAATTAAGAGCTAAATTTTTATAAAGCCTATCTCTTAATTAATTTTTGAAACTGTGTATTCGTATAGATCGTGTAAGAAATCCTTACTAAATTTAGAAAGTGTACACCAATTAAAAGTCTATATATATAGACTTTTAATTGGTGTAAATAAAATAAAAATTGAAAAAATTATACACTACTTCAGAGAAAGTTTAATAAAGGATTTATCGATAAAATACCTCATAAATATAATGGTTTTTATTGAAAAATTCATAATATCAGTATAATATTTATATCTAACCAAATATTTTTCACATAAATTATATAAAACAATTATACTTGTTTTTCGATATCTGCATTAAAATCCTGTTTAATCGGTATTCTTTTGTTTTACAAAAAATCTAAACTCAATCAGTACAGCTCAAGATCTAGATAGGGAAAGTAGCGACACTCCGCCATGTTTGTGCAATGAGCAGCTTGTCGTTTGCTAGTAAAACACAACATTGATATATTTAAATCATTTATGTGCATTTTTAGGACTTTGCTTTAAAATTTCACTATCACCTATTATTTTTATTATTATTAATTTCTTTATTTTATTTTAATGCTCTATGCAAGAAGCATTTCTAATATGTTGTAACCATTGTTACAACATATTAGAAAATTATACTCTACATATATATTATTTATTTATTTTGTATATTAGAACATTAATATACATAACATACCGGTAATGTTAACAGATCATTTCTGTTAAAACAATATGTTGTGTTAAAGTATGGTCTTGGATATGATACAATACTCTCTCATTTTAATATTTTTTAAAAGGGTATACTTTAAAGTTTGTAATGAATGGATTATACTGTTTGTAATTCTACCACAATTTTGTTACAATTGTATATCTTTAGACACGCACAACATGCAGAAATAATTATAGAAGCTGGTGATAGATTTTTTTGAAATGTGAAATGTATACTTCAGCATGCATATTTGTATGTCTCAAGTACAGTAAAACCTCGATTTTACGGACTTCGGATTTTACGGACGTCATTTTTATTTTAACAACTTACCTAATTTTAATATAAATGTATGTAGGTAATTTAATTTAATTTAAAATACTCTATGTAAAATAATACACTTTGGCATAAGTCACATTTAATTATACAGCTATGTTGAAAATGCTAATTATAAAAAAATGTTACTTCGATTTTACGGAATTTTTATAAAAAATGTTACTTCGATTTTACGGACTAGTCAGATCGGAAGAGCGGTTCAGCAGGTCTTCGATTTTACTGACTTTCCGATTTTACGGACTAGTCTCGCCCCCTATAGTCCGTAAAATCGAGGTTTTACTGTATATTTACATATACTGTATAGTTGTTTTATGAAATGTATAGATTATTGATAAATTAATTTTTTTTTGTAAAAGTACGATTTAAGTTTAATGCATACACAAAAATCTTTTATTTCATAATAAAAATAATGAATATAATATTAGAAAACAGAAATAGTATTTACAGATCCATACGCTTTAAATCATTGAACTATGTCTTTTTGGCTAAAATGGGAATATTTTATAAAGAATTTTTGTTAAGGATATACATAATCAATAATTGGTTTAATCAAGAACAATTATACACGCTTAAATTACATTTAAAGTCTATAAGAAGTGTTATTTAAAAACTATTGACGGAAATATTTATTGATAATATCACTTTGATCAGGGATTGTACCTGAGAACACGCTTAAATTACATTTAAAATCTATAAGAAGTGTTATTTAAAAACTATTGACGGAATTATTTATTGATAATATCACTTTGATCAGGGATTGTACCTGTTTATCCATGTTCAATTATATTTTTCATTTATTTTATTTAGTATATTAATTTTCGAAATTAATATCGCTTTCATTCTTTCGATTTACCTTTACATTCCACTACTCAACAGCCCGTCATATCGATAAAACGTTACGGTATTTACACTCTATTGACTATTTAGGAGGCACCGATATACAAACGAATGGGTTTCTTTGCACGAAAATGGCGGGAAGAAGATCACGTGATACGGGAGCGCTATATTGTCGGCAAATGCATCGGAAAAGTGTGTCGCTACTTTCCTTATCTAGTATTTACGGCTCTAGAGCTTTTAGCACCCCTAGCGAAAATTTTTGTTGCGCCCCTAAAGCCGTCAGTTTTGAAGTGGCCACCCAGTCAACTCACCGTTTAAATTGTGTAAAAAATAATTGTGTCTTACTACAATAACAATAATAAAACAAAATATGCCAACGCTCTTTGGCGCCCCTGAAATATCAGCGCCCTGAGCGGGCGCTCCGCTCGATCGTATGTTGATCTGGCCCTGCTCACAGTCCAAATATTTATAGATAATTATGTGATTATAATCCACATACTGCAGCCTGCCTGTGGCTGTGTGGTCTGTACTTTGGCCATGCCTGATATAGCTCCAACTATATTTTCTTCAAAAATTGTTACAATAATTTAAAATTTTTGATTATTATGACAAACTTTTTATTAATCTTTTAGTTAAAATATTTGAAGATTATGATAATTTTTGTGTTATTTTCTCAGATATATTTAGATTGGCAAAAGCATTTCTATCAAAACATTTAATAACGTTGAAATTTTCTTCGTTAGGATCTTTACTAATCCTAAATATGTTTTCTACTCAATGCTCGCCAATTATTCATTTTCCAAAGTTATGATTTTTTTAATTATAATTCGAAATACCTGCACTCGTAATTTTGTTAATTCAAAATGGGAAAATTCAATAAATTGTTTCTTTTCTATTGTCATTTACTTTTCTAATCAAAGAATCATATTTGACTGATATAACATAGTATAATGTAATCTCGTAATTGGTTATTAGAATCTAACAATTGTTTTGTCACGTCTAAAATTGATGGATTTGATAATATCTCTCGATCATTTATTTGATCGAAATTCACGAATTTATTCTATCCGGATTTCTAAAGAAGAAAACTAATAGATCTGAAACAGAAAAATTTTCTCGAAACAAAATCAGATTTTTATGTTTGAGATTGTAGTGATAAAAGAAAATCCTTTTCTTTCTAAGAACATAATGAGATTTATGAAATTTTCAATTTTTAACGTGAATTCTATAGATGAAGAGCATCCAGCTAACTAAAGATGCTATTCGTGAGGTATGCTAATTGTGGCACTTTAATAACCCAAGAATAAAGGACCATACTTACCTTGCCGAGATCCTTTTCATGGTTGATATCGATGTTAGAACTGTGAACGCCAAACTGTAAGAACACGACTCGTCTGTGACTAACTCTTTTCATTACTGCTTCATTCAACTACCGAATTAGGTCAGTTGTCTATGCACGTGTTGGGCCGTTACATAGGTCTTAATTGTCGCTCTCGTTATAACAATTTATTTCATTTATAGTCGTTTGTCTATCATCGATCGACCGACAAATTGGTAGACCGATACCTTAAATTATTTAATTCAGTTCGACTAATCTATTTACCTGCAATTTAAATGTCTTAAGCTATCCCACTCTTGGTTATGAAAGTTTAGACATCCTTACAGTATTTTTCTTTTCCTAGTAACGAAATAAATCGGTTGAGACAGTAACTTATGTCAAAAATCAGAATTTATAGTGTGTTATAAACTTTTTTCTACATATTTAGATTTCGAAAAATAAGAGAATTCGACTTTAAATTAAGGAGCACGAATACTAATGAATTCTATGACCCTCTTTTTTATAGATGCAATGCAATTATAATTTATGAAGCATCGATCCAGAGTGAAATAGAGCGCTCCACCTCTTCGTTGTTTTGACGCCAGCACAGTCTTTTCTCTCTACTCGATCATCATCATCTGTAACTGGAAACAACTAGATAAGGCGACTTCTCTTCTAATATTAATCTCTTGGTTTGTTTGTTTACAGAACTCTAGCATAGAATCTAAATAATTAACTTTTGATCTGTATTTCATCTCGTTTGTTTCCAACTACGCGTAGTAATCTTCTATAATAATAGATGGTATTCATACTAACTTTCTGTAACCTAATAGTATTGGTTATATAGATAGATCCTTGTCAGTGAGACGTCTTAATTAAAAGGAGTTTCCACCGAGAAGCATATTAGTATAGCGAAGGGGGGGACAAAAGAGCGACATACACTGACGGAAAAAAAAATCCCAACACCACGAATACAGGAGAACATTAAGCATTCAATTGATGAAAACTGGGAGATTTTTAACTTTTGAAATTTACTTGTATAACTAGATATAAACAAATCGATTATGATAACGAACAGTGTGTTGCTGCAACTAGATATAGAGTTAAATGAGCATACCCATCTCGCTAGACAAATTGTTTCGTCAAAATATATACTGTATAGAACTTACCCAGCTAGTTGGGCCGCATTAAAATGCTTCATATTTTTTAAAAAGATAGATACGGGTCGAATCAAAAGCGTCAACCAATGGCCGTTGCAACCAATTATTTTTTAATAATTATTCCAAAATTTCAATGAGATCACAGCTATAATAATTTATTATTGTTTTTTTCATTTAAGTTGTAAAATATTTAGCAAGGTTGTAGGGATTTTGCATGGGTGAGATAGGGATAGTCTCTTGCTCTCTTGAAGTCCCTGGGATGATAGGTTGATGATCTTCAACTATTTTAATGAAACAGTCGAGACTCAGCTGAGGGCCAACATTCTCCCCCCTCTATAAAGTTTGCAGTTGCTTTGTAGCGAGCCAAAGAACTTCTTTCGCAATTTTAGCGCTTCTAGTCTTATTAGGATCATTTTCTTCAATTATTCTGATGGCATTGTCAGTGTGTTTAAAAAATTCATTCATTTTTGTTTTGTTGAAAGCTGTTTAATGAGCTCAGCACAAAGGGCTCCTGATTTCTGGAAATGGAAAATATGTTGTTTTCCAGAAGCTTTTCATTAGTGAGCTCTGATGAGTAGGAATCGAGCAGTTCGTCCACATTTATCTCGTCTACACGAGACAATATTTAAATAAGAAGTCTTTTAAATTTTTAAATTAAAAAAAATTGTTAACTTCTTTTAAAATCTCGTTATAGCGAAAACGCGTAAAGTGAGATCGCGTGTAACGAGGGATACCCGTATATAAATTATCGTTAAGTTTATTTGCTAATTAAATACAGGTATGAAACCATTCATACGGAATATTTGGGACCTGAGATTTCCGGATAATAGGTTTACCGGAAATTGAGGCACACCTCACCTAAAATATATTTAAAAATTATATTAAATAAATTAAATGTCCAAAATTAAGGTATTTGGAACCAGTTAACATTTTACAAAAGCAGATCTTTCAGCCACAACAAATCGTATAGCATTCATTTCTAATTCCATTGCGACTGAAGTGGCATAATGACGACTATAATTGGTGCCGAAACAGAATACAGTGGTACCTTGGTTAACGACGGTAATCCGTTCCAGCATTGCCGTCATTATCCAAAGCGCGATTCCCCATAGGATTTAATTGAAAATTGGTTATCCAAGGCGCGATTCCCCATAGGATTTAATTGAAAATTGATTAATTCGTTCTGTGCTCCTTCCCACAACCGTAGTAAATATTAAAAATGCAGATAAAACTCATTTAAAATGTCCTTTCCCCCACCATAGTAAATATTAAAAATGCAGATATAACCCATTTAAAATGTCCTAAAAAATATGGAAAATTCATTTATTTATTATATTTGCTACAAAAAAAATTAACATTAATAAAATTTCATGAAAACAGTTTTTAATTATCAATCTCACCAGAAGGACAATTAGATCGGACTATTTATTATATTTGCTACAAAAAAATTAACATTAATAAAATGAATTGGTGTGTGGAGACAGTTTTTAATTATCAATTTTTACCAGAAGGACAATTGGGCTCCGTTCGGAGTTTTTTGACAAACGAAACCGTAAACACTGATTAGCAATGATTATTATATAGATAAGATTTGATTTTGCCTTTTGATGGCGAACGAAAAGTGACACGCACCGATTTATTGTCTATATGAACTATAAGATCTCGGATAGACGTTATTTTTTTCTAATGGAATCCGACCGAGCTAATTAATCTCGTGATGCGATGACGAGCTGTTTTACAGACTTCTAATTTGTCGGAAGTTCACATAATCAGGAAACGTTAACCAAAGCATGCGTCGTTAACCAAAGTCGTCGTTATTCGAGGCCGTCGTTAACCAAGGTACCACTGTAGTAGTAATTTATTTTTTAAAATTTTCGAAAATGTAGTTTTTCAATTCCGATTTTAGCCAGAATCCGACAACACTGGCTTCATCGTAGTGAAATACGTTTTAATAATAATGTGTCATACTAAAGAAGTAAATTCAAAAATGTGAATCGAGAATATGATGATAATATATGAACAATAGATTAAAAATAAATTTGATGAAATTATATAGCGAGAAATGGATTGTTATAAATAAGGATCACGAGCAAGGATTTTACACTATTATAATCTTTTTCATCGGAACGGAAAATAACTGTTTGTATATTATTTTTTAATTTTAAATGATTCCTTTGGGTGATTGAAGTATATAACAAGCAAAGCTATAACTCGGTGGTTCTCAACCACTGTGCCGCGGCACACTAGTGTGTCGCCAAACCTTTGACGGTGTGCCGCGAAAAATTATGAATGAATTGTATGTGTGTAATTATATGAATCATATATATTAATAGTGAAATGTGTTTTGGCTGGATATCCTTTTTTGCAGTCGAACCACTGTGCTAGAAAAATCTAATCCTCAAATTTCTGCGACAATCAAAATTTTTTGTTGTTATTCATAATTTAAAATTAAGGAATAAAAATTAAAATTATAGTTTTTCCAGAAAGACAAAACCTGCAGATGGCGCTATAATTTAATATTCCCGTGTACGAGTATGTCTGTAATCTGAATATAATAAATACAATAATCTGTTAATAAAAATTCGTTGTTAAATCTATATTATTTAAAATATAAAATTAAGGAATAAAAATTAAAATTATAGTTTTTCCAGAAAAAGAAAATCTGCAGATGGCGCTATAATTTAATAATCCCGTGTACGAGTATGTCTGTAATCTGAATATAATAGGTACAATAATGTTAATAAAAATTCGTTGTTAAATCTATATTATTTAAAATATTTAGATTGTGCCGCCAAATTTTAAAATATTAAAATGTGTTCCTCAACAGAAAAGATGTGCCACCAAATTTTAAAATATTAAAATGTGTTCCTCAACAGAAAAAGTGCTGCCAAATTTTAAAATATTAAAATGTGTTCCTCAACAGAAAAAAGGGTAGAGAACCACTGCTATAATTTAACCTACCGAAACAGCTCTACTCAATATAGTGGTGATATTGATCTAAATGTGCAGGAATTCTACTCTTATCACATTCTCGAACATGGCCGGTTTTATGAGTATTCCGAATCTGGGACGCCGGATAATTGTTCCAATACCTGTAATTAAGTTTTGCAGGCCAATCTAAATTGCATGTTTTGAGCAACAAATGTACCCCCCTTAAAGTTTAGAGTCCTTCTAATTTGGCGCACAATTTTCTAAAAGGTCTATATTGACTAAATAATAATAATCCCCTTCATTTGGAAAATCCCCTTTTCACAAGGCTGGATTTTCCTTGTGATTGAAGATCAATTATTCACTCGGATCCTTTCTAGTTAATTTTATAGCTGACTGGTAAAGTGTGCTGGGGCATAGTTTGAAGACATATACAGTATATTAGAAAAAAACTCGGTTTTAATTATTTGCAAGTTGATTTTTTCTAGTTTCAGTCATTCGGTTGTTCTTTAATACTGTACAATCCCGTATCTCCAGAATATTTACGAACTGTTTTTCCGCTCTTCGATTTGAAAGATTTAATTGAAGGAATATTGAAATTCCAAATGCTGTGATATTGTAAAAATTGATTTTACCGATCTTCATTGTATTGTCCCAGGGAGAATTTTTAATTGGAAAATTATTCCATGTATCGATTTCATTTGTTATATCACCACTACACTTAATTGAATTACTACTGGTATAAAGTATTTGTTCTTTCTGAATTTATAAATGTATAAAATCACGAGATTTATAATTGTCACGATGGCGTCATCGGCGCACTTACATGACGTCATATATTTGTTACGTCATGGAATCTTGCGATGAATCCCGAATTCGAACAAAATCATTTTGCCATATAATTATAGTACAGTATTTGGAATCCATTGCCTTTGTCCAATTTTAATACGGATGAAGAGTATTAGGCCATGACGACGCCATCATCGGGCAACGTGACGTCACTGAATCGAAATCATCGTATGACATCACCGATTGTTATGTTGACTGAAGAGCAAAGAACTTTTATATCCTTGAATAAACGATATATATTTTAAACAGCATATAATGAAATTTCCTAGATAATTTTTAGAATATGAGAATTATGAATAGGCAAAATGTTTTAGAAAATAAATTAATGAAATAGAGAGATTTATCATAAATCTTTACAACAAAAATGAATAAAAACAATTTTTATTAACATAATAATTGAAATTGGTCAGCACAGATTCAACAAAATTTCTGCCTTATAAGTAATACATAAAGGCAAAGAAACATATAACAAAAAAAATATATATATAAATCTAACAAAATTGTTTTGAATGTAAAAACTTCTTAAAAAAAGAATATATCAAAGATATACTATAATAGTTATAGAATATTAAGGAAAATACTATTGATATTGAATTTCTAATGCTGACCAATAACTGTAGATAATGACTAAAGATTTTACATTTAGTACAAACAAAATAATACAAATTGACATACAAAAAGTGTAAGAAAATAGCAAGAAATTAGTATAGAATGTTTAGATTATATTTCACACTAAGCATCTTTCAAAACACTTCATTTTGGAGTTTCAGAAAGATTGATTTGCATGCAAGTTGTCATTATTGGTCCTGTCAACTCAATAATAGTAAACAGAATAAATTTCAATAAAATACATTTTCATTTAATGGACAGAATAATAAGAAATTTTAATGACTATTGACATCAATGTCGGCAGGAATGGAAGTTGTGTATGTTGGAGTTTCCAGCTCCTCATGCTTTTTCATTTTTGTGCCTTGTTGAAGCTTATAATGATTGATGATATCTTGGTCTGCAGGACAAGATTGGGTAAAGGCATCCAACTGATACATATGATACATGTACTGCCATAAATTATTCAATTCCAGAGGAATTTCAAAATCAGCAAAATATTTACCTGAAATATATATTTTCATAAATTAGTTTTATATTGTGAAAATTGACAATTTCAATATCAGTGACTAGTGTGTAAATATATATATCACACACACACATACACACACACACACACACACACGCACAGGTACGCGTGCACACACAATGTAAAATATCTGCAACTATGCACATAATCTAGTAATAACAATGCACACGTACGCGTGCACACACAATGTAAAATATCTGCAACTATGCACATAATCTAGTAATAACAATTTGGCTTCACTGCAGATGCATCTCTAAATGGAAAAAATTTCCCTTTACAAACAAATTTTCATTTTTCCCATACTGTATATTCCCCAATCAGTCTCTATGCAATTTAATTACAAAACATATTCTAAATAAGAACTACAAACCTTTGTACTTCTTATTTAGAATATGTTGCTCAACTGATGATAGTATCATTGTATACTGAAAACGTTTTGATTGAAAATTAAAGTGTTTAGTATTATAATCCTATTGCTGAATGTGCTGTTGTGGTTTTATAAGCTGTGATATACATACTTTTCAAACTGTGGGAATTTGATTGATAAAGAAAATAAATAGTTCCAAAATACATCACTAGGGGAAAATATTGCTGTACACAAAGGTAATATGCAAATTCACACTCACAAATGTTAAATTATGCAAATTTCAGTCAATTGATATCATCAGATTGCAGATATATATAATCTTGTACAAGAATGGCATGGGTGTGATATGACCTACCAGACATTGATGTAATCATTACTTTATACAATGCTTTATTTATGTGATTATGCTTTGCTCAAAGCTTTATTACCAAAATAGTAGTAATGCTTCTGTTGCACTTTGGTTATTCTGGATAGCAAAGAGCTTAAGGAAAGGCCCTATGACTATTATCAATTTGTGAAAAATGATCTCACATTTTGAAAAAATTTAAAGTGTGAGATCTTTTTTCATATTATTGGATCTTTACAAATACAACCAAGATGAGGACACAAACCGATATGTGAACATGTTACAACTGTTGTAGTGAAGCTAAGGATGCTGCACACAGATGTAGCAGTCTTGGGCAATATACAGGCAACTAGATATGCTATATTCAACTGTGTGGATAAGCTTTCGAAAAATGCTGAGGTTTTTCATTAAAAGATGACCCATCCAACAACAGCTTCCAAATAATATGGAAATGCACTTTCATTTTTCTCATCTGTTCCTATCCTGGATAGAAATGGATAATGCATGGCCTTGGAACATTATGGAGTGATAAGGCCCAATGGCTCTGTCAATACACAAAATTGTCAGATTTTGGCTACTAAGAACCCTTATACATTTGAGCAAATTCCCTTGCATCCACTGAAAGTCACAGTGTGGTGTGGCTTTATCATCTCATTCATACTTGGTCCATATTTTTTCGAAAAATCCAATCCAACAGAGCCAGTAACTTGTTCTGTCACTGCAGGGAGATATTGACAAATAATACTCAATTTCATTATTCAACCATAACAGTGTGGATGTCTTCACATGATCATGTTTATGTAGGATGGAGCACTAACCCTCACAAAGGATTGACAGTGCAACAAATCTTATGTCAGCATTTCACTGAAAACTGAATAATTAGTCAAGGATTCCCTATAAAGTGACCAGCTTGTTTGCCTGATCTCACTCCATGTGACTTTTGATTGAGGAGTATTTAAAAATGGACACAGGGACAATTTAGCAACTTTGAAGGACTGAATAACTCTTCACATGAGATTAATCTGTGGAGATTTACTGTTCCACAGTGGAAAATGTGCAAGGGCAACATATTGAACTGTATTTATAATTGAGTCAGACTAAAAACTATTGTCAACTGTGAACTTTTGTTTTTTTTCTTATATCTTCTTAATTCTGCATATAGCAGCATTTTCCTCTGATGGCACATTTCAGTACTATTAATTTTCTTTATTGGAATTGAATTCTGGTAGTTTGGAAAGTTTAATCAAATTTGGTCCAATAGATTCTTAGCTATCAGGCTATAAACATCACCTCTTTAACTATGGCCACCCGAATATGATTAAAAAAACAATAAAAAAGTTAAAAAAATTTAATCCTGATTTCATTAATCCAGCTTTTGAAAATCTGATTTTTATGACTGCTGAAAATATATTCTTTTGATGGTAGTTTCTAAATTTTTTTTAGTTTTGAATATTATTTTTCATTTACATTAAATTATATATAAACATTGTTTGTAATTGAACAACTCAATAGAATTTGATTTTTATCATACAATCTTGTTGATTTTATAGTCTTATATATCAAAGTTATATTGATTTTTGGATAAGATAAATGATATTTTTGAAATTTTAAGTAAAAATCAATTTTTTTATATGATGAGCTATAAAATGACAAAACTAAAGAACCATAGATATTAGCAAGTATTAGTTAATTCTATTAAAATAAACTAAAATATAGCTTAATTGTTCATTTTTTGTTTCAATTTCACCAAAATTTAGAAGAAAATCATGAAAACAAAACAAACAATAAAAATGCCACACCAATTTAGATGGCTGCAGGCCACCTAAATGGGCATGGCACTTTTATTGCTTTCCTGCAGCCACTCACTTCCTGGGCAATTGCAACCAAGCCTACTTTACCCCATGGCGTACTGTATTGGATGGGTTGTTACAATAAACCATTTGTGGTCCAATTAGAAAAGTGTAATTATTATTATAGCTGTTTATGTATGAGATGAGGCCAGTTTTGTATAAGCTAAGATTTTATGATTAAATTAAAATTTTTAAAAATATAGCTAGAAATTATACAAATAATATAACAACAAGTTCATAAATATGAAATATTAATAAAAATCATATCTCATTGAATTTAATTTTTTAATAATTATATAACAACTTCATTCAACAAAAGTTACATAACTCTTGGTTTTTTATTATTTCTGAAAATTATGGCCAAATTTCTTCATTCATAGCTCATTTTGGCCAAAGGACATGTTGATATCTAAAAATATCATTTCTTTCATTGGATGGCTAAGATTTCATATAAAAAAATGTATTTTCTGCAATCTCATATATGGAATAAAAAGTTCTGAAAAAATAAAATTCCAAAAAAAAAAAAAATTACATTGTTAGAGAGTAAATCCTGAAAATTTCAAATACTGACAAAAATTAAGCTTTTTTGCATATTAACTAGGCTTAATTACTTTAAATTACTTGGAGGTAAAAGGGTCAATTCTGCTTCAAAAAATTTCTAATGAATAAAATAAAATTTAATTTTCTGAATTTCAGTAATGGGATTTTTAATTTTATAGGTATTCTTAAAGAAGATAATAAAAGTTTTTGTTTTACTAATTTTAAATTAATGAAAATTTATTTCCCATTAATTTCATAATAATAATTTCCATTTGGTTCTTGATATATAGAAAGTTATTGCCATATTACTTATTGATGTTAAAACATTTCAAAAACATTAAGTAAATAAAATAATGCACATTATAACAAAGAAGTTTATGCTAGATATTATTTACCTATCTTGATCATCAATTGCAAAGCTGCCAAGTGATCTTCAAATTTAAGCCTAATATAGCAATAAACAAATTATCATGGCTTTCTTTGTTATTTAAAGCTCAGAATCTTATAAATAAAAATCTTAGAAATTATCAAAATTTTCAATTATACAACATTCATTAATAAAAAAATTTTATGGCCAATATTAGGAACATGCCTGCATAATTTGAAGGGTCTTATATTTTATATTTAAACTTTATTTCATATTTAAGTTTCACCTGATCTTTTATAACAAATTACAAAATTCTATATTTTAAATTATACACAATTAATTGCATAACCTTCTATTTACATAACACTTATCCCAATTTCAAATGGAAAAAGTAATCTTCTCATCATTATTTAGGCAAAAAAATTCTTTTTAAACAGAAATTCATGAAAATTTTATATGCTAATCATTTATTAATTTGGAAATCATATATTATTTATGATATACATCCAAGCAATTGTTTCAATGTATTGTTTCAAAATACACATTGAAGTAATTTAGATTATATAGGCAATCCCAGATTTATATGGGATTATTTTTAAATAAGTTGGGTTCAAACTTGGACTCCTTCAGAAAAACTGGAGATGTGGGACTTAAAACTAAATCTGGATCCCCAAGATAAGTGACTGCTTTACCACACAATTTATATGCATATTGTTTAATATAACTATTTTAATGTTATATTATGACATTTAGTATTGTATAGAATATGCTCCAACATATGTTTTGACTTACATAAGATTTTGCAGAACAATCCACCTACATAAATCAGACTGCTTATATATCAATTACACAGTTATATAACAACATTTAACCTAAATGCATCTCCTAAACTAGCCATAAATATTACTAAATAGCAAAAATACAGTATATAGAAAAATTATAAATTCAGCAATAGTTAAAAAATGCTAATAATAAATATAAAATCTGAAATAAGTCATCATTATCAATTTCTTATTTCATCCACTACTGGATATATATGCCTCCTCCTTTTTTTTCCAGATGTATCTTTCTTGTGTAATCTGGATCCACTGAGAACCAATTACTTTTCTTATATAATTTCTCCATTGTTTGTATTACCTGCCAGGATATCTATTCCCTTGCCTTGGTTGACACACTGTAATTCAAAGAGAATTACAGAGTGTAATTCTCTTTGAAGATGTAATATACCTATAACCAATGACAAAGATTACATATTTTTCCATTGGTTATTGGTATAGCTTCCTATGTGGCCTGCCCAATGCCACTTACTGCTTCTAATTGTTACCAGTATGTCTTCTACTTTGATTTGTTCTCTTATCCATATGTTCATCTTGCGGTCCCTTCTGGTGAATCCTAGCATATATCTTTTCATGTTATTTTGGGTTGTTGCTAGTTTCTGTTCCATTACCTTTTGAGGCATATTGATATCCTATTGTCCTTTACGAAGTTACTATATCAGCGGCAGGCATACCATCCCAATTGCATCCTATGTTGAATTTCTCTCATGTGGTCTTCTTAATGTTGTGATTTACTTGTTACTTCTCCTAAATACTTGTATTCTTCCACCTTTTCAATTGTCTGGCCTTCTATCATCATTGGTTGTGGGATTACTTCTGTGTTGAACATTACCTTTGTCTTCTCGTAGTTTATTTGCAGTCCTATTTTCTCACTTTCTGTCTTCAAGTAACTTCGCATTTCCTGCAGTTCATTTGATTTATAAGCAAACAGTACTAAGTTGTCTGCAAATCTCAGGTAGTTGAGATACTATCCATTGATGTTTATTCCTTTGTGAAATAAGTCATATAATGTAACATTCTTTTTGAAATATAATATTTAATATGTATATAGATATCATTGACAAAAACAGAAGATTCCTTTCTATCTTGTAAAAATTGCAGATGGTTTATTGTAGCAAACCACCCAATACCACAATCATCACAAGGTAAAAGTCTGGTTGCAATTTCCTGAGAAACGAGTAGCTGCAATAAAGCAATAAAAGTGTTATGCCCATTTAAGCAGATGTTTACATTTTGTTTTATGCAATTTTTTTTCAAATTTCAGCAAAATTAAAACAAAAAATGAAAGATTAAGATATATACAGTGCAATACATATCCAGAACAATATAAAAATCATCATATCTCGTGAGTAGCTGCAATAAAGCAATAAAAGTGTTATGCCCATTTAAATGGCTGCAGATGTTTACATTTTGTTTTATGCAATTTTTTTTCAAATTTCAGCAAAATTAAAACAAAAAATGAAAGATTAAGATATATACAGTGCAATACATATCCAGAACAATATAAAAATCATCATATCTTGTTTAATTTCCATTCAAATTTTTTGAAATTTTTATAGTTTGTTAAAATAGTTCTGTTAAATAGTTTATTTTAACAGAATTAACCAATACTTTTCTATTATCTACAATATTTTTTCAACTTTCAGCATTTTATCAATCATCATATAAAAATTTGATTTTTACTTAAAATTTCAAAAATATCATTTATTTCATCCCAAAATTGGAATAACTTTGACATACTAGGCTAAAAATCAGCAAGATGGGATAAATCCAAATTCTATTGAGCAGTTCAAACAAACATTGTAAAACCACAATTTGAAAAATTTCAGTAACCAAAAAATGTAGGCACCATCATCAAAAATATGTATTTTCAACTAATAAATATAAAAAACCAATTTGCAAAAACTTTACTAATAAAATCAGAATTAATTTTTTAACCTATTTGTTTATTGTTTTTTTTATCATCATTTTTTTCTCACTTCCTTGACATCTTTACATATGGATTAAAAATTAGCACATTAGTTATTGCATGGCTTGTTTACATCCTATATGTGAGCCCTGTAGAAAATGTATAAGCTATAGTTTCCTTTGAATATGGATGCAACATACATTTAGTACTCCACGAATAAACAATTAAGAAATAAGTAATTATGATGACCAAAATAAATACAACTCCAAAAACTTATTGATTGAATGTCTAATGCAATAATAATTGAGAGAAACAGAAGTCTAATAATTTTGCTAAATTAATCAGATTTATAAGGTATTTTTTATAAATTTATGTTTATACAGTGGTGCCTCGCAATTCGACGTCCCGCAATTCGACATTTGAGTTTCGCAGGTTGGTGCATGCGCATGCATGGAATTGTGTGATGTCATTTGCTATTTGTCAGTTCTTTTTGGGATACTTTAATGTTTGCCCGTGTTGTTTGTGTTAATTTTCAATTCTACATTTTTCAGAAAGTAAAATATTGTAATTATTATTATTGTTTTGAGTGAAATGTACAGATAGGTTCAAAGAGAACTGACCAGAGGAATAATTCCGAAAAGAAGAACACTTGATTGAGCAAAGAAAAGAAGAAACTTGTAGATAAAGTGCAAAAAGGTAGAACAATTAAAATGTAACTCGAATATGGTGTTCATAGGACAACTGTGGCAATGTTTCACCACAGAGAGAGAAGATTATGGGTGCTAGGGTGTCTGCTGGAAAACTTCATTCCAACATCTAAGGACTAATAAAATGTGTGTTGTGTATAAAGTAGTGCATTTTGTAATTCAGTGTGTTATACAATAGTAAAACACATAATAAAATAAATAATATAGTGTATCTCTCTCACCTCACCCATTAGGGGAGTGGGATGGGTAACGAATTAATCTATTTTACATAGTCTCATATGGGAAATATTGTCCCGCAATTCGACAGTTTCTCAATTCGACATTACTTCGGCGACGGATTAGTGTTGAATTGCAAGGCACCACTGTATAATGTTTTGTTTCCATACTTCAAGATATCAAATCAGAAAAAAGGATAAAACAACATATATTATATATTGATTTTTATCAATTTATTTGTAACTTTTTAATAAGTTATTAATAAAAATGTTTTATTAATTCAAAGGGAAAAAATTAATAATATATAGTAAAAGTTGCCATATTTTTGAATTTTAAGAAATTTGAATTTTAAAAATTAATATATATAAAGATGTTCTTTATCAGAAATCTGTTATTTTCTTTGTGTGCAAACATGATTAAGTGCTATCTAAATTTACAATGCATTTTCTATTGAACTAATTCATAGTTTTTCACATATAATAAAATGCAATTTTTTAAGCTGATTTATATTTAAGAAAACAATTTTATTTTGAAAAAATTAATAGCACTGTACAAAGAAAATTCTGCATTTTCATAGACTTATTATTTATAACAGTTATCATAAAGTTATTCTTTTTTACTTTAAATAAAGCATATTATTTCTTATTGTCTTTTAGTATAGATAAATGCACAATTACAAGCATAGGTGCTAGGCATTTATTTATATAGGGGATTTCAAAGAGAAAATTTTGTGACCCAAGAATTTTTGTAATCTGGTACTTATGTTGCTGGATTAGAATTTTAATCTATTTATAAATTAACAAGATGATTGCACTATTTATTTAGAAATTTTTTCCCTATTAGATTATCATCTGAAAAATGCAATTTTTAAAAATGTAATATTAATAAAAATGATTTTGCCATAATCTTAAAAGAGGATTATTTATTATATTTAGAAGCAATATTAAGTTAATTTAGGATATATTATATACATCAAATCAACTGTAAGATAAAAGGATTCAACACATCAATTGAAGTAACAGGATAGATGTTAAATGACATACTGATGCATAATTCTCAAATTATTAGACTACATTTTTCATGAAAACTTATTTATGCATGCAATTTTTGCATGCCAAAAAAATTCATGATTTTTTTCATTATTTTCACTTTCTAAATCACAGAGGGAACGTAAATATAGTAAATCTCTTAAATAGCATACAATTATAACAATGAAAAGAATTAAATAATAAAATTGCTTAATATTTATATGATTCTTACCTGCTACCCTTATATGTTGCAAACGTGGCATTAATTCACAATCAAAACAGCACATTGTATCTCCAGTCAGAAAACGCCCATTTTTATTACCAAGATGGCCATCAATGTTTTTTAACTGATTAAGAAGTGCTCGTTTAGATGGTTCATCTCTGCGAGTAAGCATAAGTTTAAATTTCTGAAAATTAAATTTTAGAATGAATTTTAGAATAAAAAATTCTTCACAAATATGCTTCAAAACTTGAATAAATCTATTATATTTGATTTTAAATATTTAATTCAATTATTGATTACATTAATTAATAATACTTTATTTATTGCTTATGGTTCATCATTAAATACAAAAAATATAAAATGCCAATGCATTTATGTTTCAAGATCAATATTTCTGTAATATAAATAATTTCGATCACTTGATGATATGAATAAAATGAAAGTCATTTCATTTTATAAATATAAATAATATAAAGATTTTTAGAATGGTGAATGAATGATCAAATGAAAGTAATGATCCATAATTTGATATTTAAAAAAATAGATTAAATTATATCATAGAAAATTACACATAATTTTTGTATTTCTTTTACAATCAACATTTTTTATATCATGAAATGTCTGAGGATCAAGTTTTCACATTCATATTTTGTTGCCAGAACATGTAATCAGCTAAAATAGATTTTTGTTTGTTTGTTTGTGTTTGTTTCACCATTAGAATCCTTTAATAATTTAAATAGATACTAAAATCCTTTAATAATTTTGTTGAAGTGGAATACAAATTTTACAAAAGTGTGAAGATAAGATGTCTTTTCATGCTACCTGCAGTGGAAAGAGTGATCGAAATGTTTGATGATCTCAAGTCATATTTTCTTCACACGACAGAAAAACCTCAAACTTTGAAGGGATTTTCTTTTTTTATAATCTGCAGTCCCTTCTCTGATTCAAATTCATTTACACCAACTTAAAATATGTAATAACACTATCAAAACTATTGAATGAAAGGATATTTGCAGCAATGAAATGATATAAGAAATGATTTCCCTGAAAGAACAAATGGTCAACATAAAGGAACAATATTTTTTTTACATCTGTTATATGTCTTATTATTATGAATTTTTATTTCATATTCACAGTTTAGAGACTAATTTCATGTTGACCGGTAATAGAAAAAGTTGGTAAATTTGAAATCCCTAATTATTATTCCACATATTCTTACCATATGAATCTTTTTCCCATTTGCCCCTTCACTTGTCGATAGTCCCCTTACCTGATGTAAGGAGTAGAAATACAGTGTTTGCATTTAGTGTAATATTTTTATAAATTTTACAAAATTAAAAGATAGTGTTGCCCTATACACTAAATATTCATCTAGAGAATAGAATAAAAACTACACTGTTGGGACAAAATTAGTCTAGAATAAAATACATCCAAATTACAAACATTCTTACTTGCAAACATGAAATTTCATCTTCAAATTTCAGAAAATTTCAAAAACTTTTGAGAATTTTAAATATGATATAATGTCTAGCAACCAATATAATGTATAATTACACAGTTAATTAACATATTACAACAGTATTTCAAGATAGCAGTGATTATATCAAAAAAATCTTCATTTTATATTCAAAACTTTTCATTCAAATCTGTGAAATAAAAACTTCTAACTGGTCTAACTGTAAAATATATTACAAAATATAATATATAGTTATTTCTGTACATACTGAAATACTTCTTATTATAGATATTAATTTATAAAGTAAACAATAAGTCAAATAAGTAAGATAAATCGTTTATTAAAAAATGTTTTCGGCTATCAACATAGCCTGCCTCAGTTGAAATTTCAACTGAGGCAGGCTATGTGGATAGCCGAAAATGTTTTTGAATAAACGATTTATCTTACTTATTTGGCTTATTGTTTACTTTTATTTATTTCCAGTACTTTTGAAAGCAAAAATAACAACAGTATTCAAATTATGAAACAAAACTTATGTATGAATTAAATTCATAACTCGAGGAGTGCATGCAATGAAAATTGATAACTGTCTTGAAAATTCTAGAATGAGAAGGGCAACTAATTTTACTTAAAATATGTATTTTTTTTATAACATCCATTTTGAATAATAGCAACTCATTTAATTAGTGATTATTGTTGTATCTCTACTTTTTACAAACACTGATTTTATGAAATATTATTATTATTTTTTTTTTAACAAACTGCAGTAACTTATGTTTGTTTTTGATATGAAATCATGAATTGCTTTTACAGAGAAATGATTTTATTTTCAATCAATTAATATAGCATAATATAGTTTAAAATAATGATTGTATTATATTCTATATGATTCATAGCTTAATATATTTTTTCTTATATTGGATATTTAATATAAAAAACAATTAATACTATTATTTAGATATCACATTACTAATTTAATGGTGTACTCACAACACAGAGTAGGAACTGTCCCGCTTCTCAACTTCAAAAATAAAGAACTCTGAACTTCGACTAGTCACTCACTCATTTCCTAATCAGCTTTTGAACAACACCACCATGATCTATTTGATCATTTGTGCAACCTTGTAAATCTGTTATGTTCCATAACTTTGTATATAATCTTGGTGATCATTAATAAATAAAATAAAAGTGTGAATTAATAATTCATCTATTGTACAATAATACCACAACAGTATAATTTATATGTTGATGTTCTAGGAAATTTCTTGCATTTACCTATTCTTAAATTTGCCTCTGTTTATAAGCCAATAATAATATATATAACTTCATTTAGTTATATCTTCCAAAAATTTTTCAAGAATATTTAAAGGTGAAATAATTCTACATGAATACTCTATATGAAATTTGTTTAGGCAGAAAAATTTTTCTTCCTATATATATAAATAAAATGACCAATCTTAAATATTTTAATGCAGATCATCCTCTTCAAAAAAAATTTAAAATAAGTTATTTTAAACTTATTACATAACAAATACTATAAAATTAAAAGTATTTTGCAGAAGTATATCTTTTACTAATCCTTCATTATTTCCTGCCATTGGAAAACTTATATGAATTTGCTAAATTGCATTTCATTTGTAGTATTACTATTAAAAGTTTTGATAAACGGTTGTTTTTTTCTGATGTCAAGAATTTATTTACCATAGAAAAACCTTTCCATTCACTAGTAGTTCCCAGCAAACATAATACAAATCAATTAATCATCCATATAACTTATAAAATGTGCGTGTGTGTGCATATGTATCTTTTTCATTTAAAAAAAACATATTTAAGATTATGATACAGAATACTGTTCAGTATCAGTATAGGCACATTGCTTTTTTTTATCTAGCTCTTTTAAAAGGGCATTAGGGGGCCCAATTTTTTCTTATTTTATATCAGAATCACTAAGTAATCAATCAACAGAATTATTAAGTATTACTAGATAGCACTAAATGTTAAAGTAAGGGGGCCAACAAATAACTTACCTACAAACTTGGATTAAATTTATAATTTATACATATCCTTACAATCATTCTTTTTCATCTGATCTTTTATTTTAAAGAGAATTTTGTGCTTAATTTATAAATAAATTAAGCCTGTTATATATGCATCATTATAATTATGACATATTACACATCTCAAGTGAAAATTATGTATATTTAAGTTATTAAATACTACTTATATTAATGCAAAAGAAATTGTATATACAGTACAAAAAATTTCATGTTATTGTTAAGCTATTCTCTTTGTCATGACCTCACTACTATATGTTTAATCAAACATTATATAATATTACTAAATAATATTTAAAATTACAAAAAAAAAAACAATAATATATACAAATTATTCATCTGTTACAATTTTAAATCAAATTTTCATTCATATTAATATTCAGCATGGTGATGGACAGCCTGGGATCATCCATAAATTACATTACAATATTTTAAATGCTTTTTGAACCTCTCCTTTTTCCTTCATAATTTTTTGTCACACTAAGCTTAACCCCTTTCACTGTAATATTACAAATTTGAAGACCCTGCTCTTTCTACTTAAATTTTTTTCTTCAATTTTACATAAAAATAAAAAATACATAAAAAAGTAGAAAACAGAAATTACACTAACACTTTATTACACATATTATATTCTTTAATTTCTAAATAAACCTTAAAACTACTAGATATAAATGTCTTAGAACCAAATATGTATCTTATATTTTATAACAGGCCTTTCTAATCTGCTGCCTGCAACTGGGCTGGATTCACACTGGCCTTGTGACTGTGAACACGACTGCAACTGACGGCTTGTTACAGAATACGCATATTGATTACAACATCTTCACAATTTTTAAAATCAACCAATAATAACTGCATAAACAGCAGCCAATAAGAGCTGATGTAGCATTCAGCTCATAAAAGAAAGCAACTCATTGTTTATCTTTGGTGGCTACTCTAGCTGTTTTGTCTGCAAATAATTCATATAATAATCATATTATTATAATGACAATGGAGATCATTACAATATTGTTAATACTTTTAAGAAGATATATTTGATGTTCACAAAATAAATATTTGAGAGAATTCTGCAATAGTTTCAATACTGAATCAGTTAGATATATGCTAGAAATTAAAATACATACAGATAATAAAAATATCAATGAATTCAACTTATTTCTTTCCCCAAGCATTTTCTTTTGAGTGATTATATTCACTCAAATTAATAATATATAAAAAAAGATGTTTCCTAACTTTTGTCAATAATTCTTTTCTTTCCTATTGATATCCATATCAGATGCCATTTGCTTCTTCCACATGTTTCAAATCTTCGTGCATATAGTCATGAAAATGAAAATACATATGAAACCAAATGCCTCCTTTCTATTGCCTACTGTAATGACATATCCACTGTGACCACAACAATAATCAGCAAATTGAACAGTGCTGTGGACACAGTGAAGTCATGAAGCGAGGCCAATGGGATTGTTTCTATAGCAATGGTTGCAGTTATGGTCATAGTCACAGTTGCAAGGTCAGTGTGAATTCAGCCTTATGTGTAGCTTGTGAGGTGATTTTTATAAGCCTAACAATTAAAAACCAAATTGTTTCTCCAGGTGGCTCATGGAACAATTTGGGTTGGTCAGGCCTGTTCATAACACATATTTCCAAGCATATTATATTACAGTCTTTACATTTCAAACAATTACACATAAGCATTTTATATTTTATAAAAATATCTGACTAAAAAGTTTTTATATAGATATTTTTAAATTATTATTTTTACAGAGAGATGTCAAAATTTATATTACTGCTTTACAATTATCATCATAAATCCAATACATTTTTCCCCTAAGAGCATAACATTGTTTATGGATGCTTAAGCGACCATTTCCTACTCAGGCCAATTTGGGACAGGAGAAAATTCAATTATTATATTTACTGTTTTAATTATCATATTTACTGTTTATTAATTAACAATAATATCAATACAATAACAAACTTCTTAAACTAAACTGTATTATCTGAAAATCACACCATATCAAGCTGGAATCAAAGAATTTGAACAGTAAACTACTGTTGGCAAGTGTCAGCATAGACTTGATGACACTCATTTAACATATATTTTGAACCTGCATTTAGAGCAATGTTACCCAAATGTAGCTGATTAACATTCAAATTTCAAAAAATTAAACATTTTCAAAGGAATGGAATTATTAAAGGAATGTTAAAATATGGGACATTTTCTGGGGCAGTTTACTGATATAGAGCAATTACTAAAAACCAGGAGCATTCATACTGTAACCAATCTATCTTGGAAATTCTGGAATAAATGGTCATCCTATAGATGGTCCCATCATAACAAGATGCATCCATGTTTTACATATTGCTCACCAACAGCAGAACTCTGCTGTTTCCTTTTTTTTTTGTATTTTTTTGTTTCCTTTTTTTTTTTTGTATTTTCAAGTGTCTTCACCTTGTCACAATGAGTTGGCTTGCATATCCCAATGACTCTGATAGCTATGCCAAAAGTAGGCTATTAACTAATAGGGCTTCCCAAGCTGAACAGGTTGAAGAGTAGGGGACAGATTAAGAGATACACTCTGTTCCTCCAATTGGGAATTGTACATGAGGTTAACACCCTCACTTTGCAAAAAACATTCTCATTATAAATCAAGCATGGAAGGCTTATTACCAGATTGGTCTTGATGGAAAGTAATCCTTGGTCTGGAAAAACAAATTTGGAACTTGGAATATCGGATCCTTCTACCAAGCAGATGTCTTTCAGAACCTAATAACCCAAGTTAAGTAATATAAGTTGGATATTCTGGCCTTATAAGAAACGAAATGACCTGGAAAGGTCCAATGTAAAACAGAAGATTGCCTAATACTCTACAGGGAAACATTAGCAAACATGAATTAAAAACAGGTTTTATATTTAGGAAAAACTAATCCATTTCAAAACATTTAAATGATAGAATCAGGTGAATTTCAAAACAAAATCACTTGATGTCACTATCATTAATGCTCATATACTAACAGAACAAACAAACAGAAGACAATGGAAAACAAGTTAATACAAGCACTATATGCAGTAGAGAATAATCACAATAAATATCATTTATTTCAGAAATAATGTTTTCAGCATCTTTTGCCATCTTCAGGTTCTTATTCGAAAATAAATTTTGAATGTCAAACGATCTTTGCATAAGAATTCAACTCTGAATTCTTACAGTATGTAAAGATTATTTGACGTTCAAAATTTATTTTCGAATAGGAACCTGAAGATGGCAAAAGATGCTGAAAAAGTTAGTTCTGAAATATATGATATTTATTGTGATTATTCTCTACTGTGTATAGTGCTTATATTTATTAACTTGTATTAGAGTGTTTGAGCAGAGAGTCTGAGCAGGTAGTTTGAGTATGGACAATGGAAAAGATGATTTCTATGAATTTCTTGATGAAATCATCAATACAACTCCAAAACACATCTTAATCCTCCTTGGTAACTTTAATGCTAAAATAAGAAAAGAACATTAGGCTATGATAACCAATGATAATGGCCTAAAATTAGCAAACCTTGCAATAGCTAAAATTTTTTATTGAGCAGTTCAACTTTTATGAAGAAAGATATATTCAATATATAAACAAACATGGACATTACCGGATGGAATTACTCATAATCATAAGATGTTAGAAGCTATAGAAATGTAGACTCTTAACTCAGACCATTTTCTGGTTGGAGCTAAACTGAGAATAAACCTAAATTTTGCATTCTTCTCTTCAAACAAAAATAAACCTACAATTAATATTAACTCACTTCAAAACAAAGTAATCAAAACTGCATATATAAAGGAATAAAATTGGAATTTACCATCATCAAAGAGGAAGTTTTGAACCAAATATATTATGGAATGAAATTAAAAAATGCATTAAATACAATATCAGAGAAACATAGATCCATATATTACATATATGAGAAACATATATGTGCATCAAATTTATTAATTCATAAATTTTTGACTAACTATAGTGAATATAGATTTCAATGAATCATTATATTATTCCACTTTCGGTTATGATATAGAACAGATTTATTCCACTTCCATCATAGGAGCCTGGCACATCAGTAATTTTTTAAATTACAAATTGAAAAAAATAAACATAGCACCATCAATTAGATAAGTTGCACTGGATAAAATTTATTTCCAAGGATTGTGGATGTCTATAAATAGCTGCATAATCAACTAGTCAACATCTTGGACACTCCTAATCTAAATGAATAATGTACTGATTGCATAATATAGATTATAATACCGATAAGTTTAAGCTATTATAAATAAAACAGTATAATATTTTATTCCATAAAATTTCATTACTGATAAACAATCATATATTAAAAAAGAATAACTTATTGTATTAATATTTAAAATGTTATATTAAAAATTTTAAAGCTTAATTATATGAGAAATTTCATAGCTATCTAAATTTAATAGCTTACTCTCAATCAGGAAGAACAAAACTACTGGTAATTTTGATTTTTAAGTATTATATTTATCATGACAAAGTAACTGAAAAATAATTTTATAAAGTATAATTACCATTAGGATTTATAATTAATTTCTTTAATTTAAATACATACAGAATATTTGATACTTATAATTTCTTCCTTTATATAAGTTAATCATATCCATTAAGCAATATTAATTCTTAAGTTTCTCTTTGTGATTCATATTTTTAAAATTTCAAAAGTTATCACTTTTATTTAAAATATTTTCTATTTTTAAAATTTTTACATCCACTAACATTTTAAAATAAAAATATTTTCAAATATTATTTTACCCTGAAACCAAACTCTACATTTTACTTATCTTATGCCCCTTGGTCTTAAACACATCCAGATAACAGTTTATTTACAATAAAATAAATTTATTAAATAATAAACTATGCAGAGGAAAAATTATATATGTAATGCAAAAAAACATTAAATAAAAGTTTTATTTTAAAATTTCTTATATAAATAAAAATTAGAATTCCAATTCTTAAATATATTTTTGTCTTGTTATCTGTATTTGTTAATAAACTACAGATATTTTAGAATATTGAATATTTAACATAATATATCACAACTTAGATTTAAAATTATTTTAATTATATAATCAACTCTTTATTCCATTTTTTTTTAAATAATTTTCAGTAAATAATATTGCATAACTAATAATTATTAATTTTTTCACTTTTAATTAAATTTATAAATGAACCGAAAATCAACGAGAATTTAAAATCAAAATATTGATGATGATTTAACATATCTTATTAATATTTGCATTATAAAAACAGTAAAATTTTTAACTTAAAATTTTATAACATTAACTATAGAATAATGATTAAATTCAGACACTTAAGTTTAAAGTTATAACGTTTCAGAAATTAAAATTTACTTCTATACTTTATCAATTTCATATCCAAGCTGAGTGTGTATTAGAGTACAATTTTGATAAATAGGTTCAATAAATTCAGCTAATTTTTTTCTGAAGCAATCATAAGAAAATAGCAAATCTAAAAAAGTTTTCAATTTCATTGGAATACTATCATTCCACATGTTTCTTAAATTACAAATTTTTTAATCACTGCTGTTCTCAGTGCTCTGTTAGTGCCTGGGTACGAATCAAACAACCACTTTTTTAGAGATATTAATTTATTTTTCACAAAATTATTAAAAGATTAATCTATATTACACTTAAAAATCTATACTAAAAACTTATTTCTATAAAAATTCACTATTGGTAATATGCATTTCGTCCATGGTTCTGGCCCTCTTCAGTTACACTTATACATGAATTTTCAAAAATCCATCTTAAACAATTCTTCATTAATTAACTTTAAGCAATTCTTCATTAATAAACCATACACAGCAGTGATTAAAAAATCTATAATTTAAGAAACAGATGTGGAATGATTGTATTCCAATGAAACTGATCATATAAATCACTTCTATATTTGGATACATTACTAAAAAACTTTTGTTATGCATTACATTGTATTTATTCTACCTTGCAAGAAGTGACAAAAAGAATAAGTCAAAACAAATAGTAGTACGAATTTTATAGGAACACTATTAATAAGATATTTAATACTTTATGCAATGAGGGGCCCAGAATTATAAGGGGCTTAAATCCTCTTTATTTATACTTTCTTTACCCTTTTTCAAATTAACAACATAATACAATAAAAATTAAATGCTTCATGAAAAGAGTAAAACAAAGATTGAATCAGAGCAGTGTGGCAATAGCAGCAGCAGCTAAAATATGGAAATAAAAGATATGATTAGAGATTTTGCAAATTTAAAATCCAGAAGAATTTTAAGTATATTTTCTTTTGATATTTTCAGTTTTGTTTTAAATAATGCAATTTTGTTCTTTTCTAATAAAAATATCTATTTTTTTGTGGTAGGTCTCGAATTACATATTGCGGGGAGGCCAAAAATTTCAAGTTTCACCATTGCTTCATATTAGCAATAAAATATTAGGTTAGGATTACCAACATCCCTATTATTTAAAAAAATTGATAAACTCAAAGTATGTTAGTAATTCTAACTTAATATTTCTTTGTTGATGTAAGGCATTAAATATCTTTATAATCTATTTTCCTGTAAAATCCACAACTTATGTCAATTTTCTTGAGAATGTACTTATATTTCTAGCATACTATAAAATTTGAATTTCAAAACAAGAAATTAATGCAATTCTAATCAAAATAATTTTTCTTTCTAATATTAATCTGATTTATATTAAATAATAATTGTATTTAAATTATATTTTGATTATATAGTCGTATTTATTTCTAAGTTCGATATATCATTTTAACAAAAATCATATCTATGTTTATATCCTTTCAATTGACTGCTTTATTATGCAAGTAAATTGTGAAAATATTAAACTGGAACTTATATCGAAAGTAGCCATTTATTCACTGCATTAAAATATGCACGAATCAATTCAATATTTCCAATATTTATAAAATTATAATTTGCATAATTGTAATTTTATATTTATTACCGAATTAATTCTCCTTTCATTCAACTATATATACAAATTATACAAAAATTTCTTATAACCTATTATATCATTGTAAAATATTGCATAAATTAAAGATTATTCATTGTGAATTTGTTAATTATATTATATACCTATAAGACATTTCTTATAAGCTTGCTATGTATTCAAATTCTTGCAAAACAGTATAGCTCCCATTCTAGCGTCATTGTGTCGCCTGCCCAGCCACTGCCAACCAACGATCTAAATACATCAGCACCCCCTGGAAATTTTTTACTGAAACAAAAAACTTCTCAAAAATATTTATGCAAATTTCATCTCTCCTTTAACCTTTTTATAATTATTAAAATTTGCTTTGATATAAAAATCAAAAAATCAATTTCCAAAATATTTTACGGTGAAAATATTTATGCAAATTTCATCTCTCCTTTAACCTTTTTATTATTAAAATTTGCTTTGATATAAAAATCAAAAAATCAATTTCCAAAATATTTTACGGTACATCATTGTGTTGTAGTATTTATATCGTTTAGTTGTAGTCGAAATTCAGCGCCATCTAGCCGACTAGAAGCAGCGTTAACGTTTAATATGGCACATTTCAATTTTTACATTACTGAAAATTTATACTTCAATACCAACTTCTCATTTTAACTTTGCATATGATCCAACTGTAGACTACTGTTGTGTAATCTGCTCTTTATATAAATTTAACGTCTTCATAGATTAGTAAATATTTAGGCGGCCTATTTATCTTGTGAAATTTGTTACCCGAAAAACTTTCAAATAGATTTTACTTTAGAACAGCAGATCATTGCCAATTTTTTGTAATATTTCCGTTACATGCATGCGGACACTGCTTTTTAATTCCGATTAAACCTCTGTGATAAGTTTTATATAGAAACGCCCGAATTTGCAACAAATCCATTCGTAAATACTTTAATCCATGCCATTTTTTTTGATTAATAGAAAGAAACATTCAAATCAAAATCGATTTAAAAATTTGTGCATCTTTATTTTTATTATTATTATTGATTACGAGTTAACTTTTATATTTTCAAAATACATTTTTTTTATAAAGGAGGATCTGTTAATTTAATCCTCATTTATACAGAAAAAATTTCTATTGATTGCACAACTTAGTTATCTTCAAAATGATCTGATATTTCGCTAATAAAAATCCACACATCATGTAAAGCCAATTTTATTACAGCTCAGCCATTAATTCAAAAAATCCAAAACAATTTTCCAAAATTATAGTTGAGAAACAGGCTGTGTTTAACTGTAGGCTGGATGTTTCTATTCCTGATACTGCATGAATTCTTTGAAGATCCATCCAGTTGTTTCAACTCATCTTTTAGAGGCTTTAAGATTTTATGCTATACTGGGTGATGATTACTAGAAAGAAAAAAAAAGAAAAATTAGCAAAAAAAACTCAATTTATATTTAATAATTTTAATAAAAAAGATTTGATAATTCAAATATTGAAAAATCTGGACTTTATAATTTATGTAACATGTTCAGAACTATATATGTATTAACAATTCATTGTAAAAATTCCAAGTACAATGATTCTTCATTTAATATCAAAGTTAAGTATATAGTTCTGAACATGTTAATACATTATAATTTATGTAACAATTCATTGTAAAAATTCCAAGTACAATGATTCTTCATTTAATATCAAAGTTAAGTTTCTGAAAATAGTGAATAATTGAAGTGAAATTGAAATCAAAATCCCTATTGACCTAGTATTAAGTCAAGCTTACATTCCTCGATTCTGGTATTTAATTACCTATGATCATTTCTATATTGTTCAATAATAGAATTAAACAAAAAACAAGCATGCTAAAGTTGCAAACTTAACTGTAAAATTTTACACAGTAATTGTGTCTCTTACAGTAAGGAAAATTGTTTTCTAATAAAAAAACAAGCATGCTAAAGTTGCAAACTTAATTGTAAAATTTTACACAGTAATTGTGTCTCTTACAGTAAGGAAAATTGTTTTCTAATAAATTTATGAATTCTGAGTTCTCTCTCATGTCCAAGATTAAAGAATGAGAAATGGCATTAAACTAACCTGTCTTCAGATCCCATCATAGGACTAGCACTCATGGAGATCAATCTGCAAATAATCTCCACAAGTGTTGATCTGTCCTGATATTTTCTCAGACAAGAGGGATTTATGAAGTTGCCAAGAGCCTCCTAAAATTTTCTAGAAAAATGAATTCCCAATTTGACCGTAGGTCTGATTTTGCCAAGAAGTCTTTCTCCTAGTCACAATCTGAATGAGTGCCCTGTGCATACTTTATCTATAATCTATAATCTTTATTACTATATTGGTTCCTAGAAAATATTGCATACTTTGGGAGTTAATGCTTATAATTGGTTTACCTTGTTTTCTGTAACATCTAAGTTTTTCCCATTTCATTTTAACTGTTATGAAGGTAAATACTGCAGAGCATAGGTTATCTAAACTAATTGGGATCAAGGTTGTTTAGTTAACCAATAGTTTGAATAATCAAAAACATAAATGAAAGTGTTGATCTCTGTCCTGATATTTCCTCAGACAAGAGGGATTTATGAAGCTGCCAAGAGCCTCCTAAAATTTAGAAAAATGGATTCCCAATTTGACCGTAGGTCTGATTTTGCCAAGAAGTCTTTCTAGTCACAACCTGAATGAGTGCCCTATGCATTCTAATATTGGTTCCTAGAAAATATTGCACACTTTGGGAGTTAATGCTTATAATTTGTTTACCTTGTTTTCTGTAACATCTATAAGTTTTTCCCATTTCATTTTAACTCTTGTGAAGGTAAATACTGCAGAGCATAGGTTATCCAAAGTAATTGGGATCAAGGTTGTTTAGTTAACCAATAGTTTGAATAATCAAAAACATAAATGAAAATATATAATTTATGCAAAAAGTGTAATTAGATCTATAATAAATTGCACATTATAATTCTGTATTTTCAAACATGAAGTGTTATAAAAATGATTTAGGAAGTGGTTTGCAAACTAAAACCAAAACATTCACAATATAATTAAAGCCAGCATCTGATAAAAATAGTTATTACAGGACTCAATGCTAACCGCATAACTCTTCAAAAATGATTAGTATGCTGAAGTATTCCTAACTTGTAATCATTTTACTAAAAATTTTAAGTTTTGTGCAATAGCAGTTCAGATAAAGCTCTTATACAATTGTAATTAAAGCCATTATCTGATAAAAATAGTTATTACAGGACTCAATGCTAACTGCATAACTCTTCAAAAATGATTACAAGTTAGGAATACTTCAGCATACTAACCATTTTACTAAAAATTTTAAGTTTTGTGCAATAGCAGTTCAGATAAAGCTCTTATACAATAGAGCATTGATGATTTTCATTTCATTTCCCTAAATTTGTTTAGTTTTTAATGGTAACATAATAGCAAAACATTAAAATGAAAATTTACTGTACACTGAAAAAATCAACTTCAAAAATGCATAAACTTTTGCATGATCTTTTGCAAGTCTATGAAACTAAATATATATAATCTAACCCTTGATTTATATTATTTCTCTCTAAATTTGTTTAGTTTTTAAAGGTAACATAATAGCAGAACGTTAAAATGAAAATTTACTGTACAGTGAAAAAATCAACTTCAAAAATGCATAAACTTTTGCAAGTCTATGAAACTAAATATATATAATCTAACCCTTGATTTATATATTATTTCTGCAAAAAGTACTAAATAAGTGTATATGAAAATCATGTAAACCAAAATTATTTATATAGATGATAAATATCTTAATGTTTTAAGAACCTTACAAATGAACTCTTAGAATTTCTGAATAGTTTGAACTTTTCCTAATACACTGGAAATTACAGTCATACCTCACCTTACATCATTAATTCGTTCCAAGACTCAACATTATTTGACTTGTGTCTTTTTCAACTTAATTCCAAAGAACGACCTAGACCTTCTATAAATAACCTGTAGCATTGATAATAGTATTTTTTTGCTTGTAATTTATAGAATTTATTTTGAATATTTTACTCATTTTTATGTGGTTGGTCAACATACTCTTGTACACAGCATAAGAAGTTGAAGAGTGAACTTCAGCATAAAGACAGCATCTAGCAATATACAGCAAGTGACATCAGTATTTAATATACCAACATTTACTTTGCGTTTTACACATGTGAGACCCATCCTTTAGTAGACTTATTTTTCCTATTAAACAAAACCGACAAAGTCAAAAAACAATAAGTCCAAGTATGACTATTCCTGAAAAAATACTCCATGTGCAGAATTTAAAACGTTAAAAGGCAACACAGTATGCAAACTAATAAAATCAAATCTCTTAAAAATACATTTTACTTACTTTTAGAATTTCTGAATAGTTTAATTTCCAGTGTATTAGGAAAAGTTCACAGTCATACCTCACCTTACATCATTAATTCGTTCCAAGACTCAACATTATTTGACTTGTGTCTTTTTCAACTTAATTCCAAAGAACGACCTAGACCTTCTATAAATAACCTGTAGCATTGGTAATAGTATTTTTTTGCTTCTAATTTATAGAATTTATTTTGAATATTTTACTCATTTTTATGTGGTTGGTCAACATACTCTTGTACACAACATAAAAAGTTGAAGAGTGAACTTCAGCATAAAGATAGCATCTAGCAATATACAGAAAGTGACATCAGTATTTAATACACCAACATTTACTTTGCGTTTTACACATGCAAGACCCATCCTTTAGTAGACTTATTTTTCCTATTAACAAACAAAACCGACAGTCAAAAAACAATAAGTCCAAGTATGACTGTATTCCTGAAAAGATACTCCATATGCAGAATTTAAAACGTTAAAGGCAACACAGTATGCAAACTAATAAAATCAAATCTCTTAAAAATACATTTTACTTACTACTTTTTCTTCTTCCAATCCATGTTTCAAAAAGAGCATGTAAGGCTTCTCACCAGACCCATCATCCCGATATTCGAGAATAGCTACCATTCCATCTGGGTTAGAACTTTCACCTAACAAAATAAAAATTTTTATTATTCAAAAGTATTTTATAAGTATTTTGGAATATTTGTAATCAATAAATATTGCTAAAAGTATTATTGTATGCAATATTAACATCAGCATATAACAGCACAAGTAACTATATGTTAATTTTATTAAAAAATATTTAAAAATGTATTAAATATAACAGGATTTTATGTTGAGATATTCCTATTAGAATATTATCTCCAAAAAGAATAGGTTTTCAAACATGAAATATGTCAATATATAGAATATTAGCATAACTTCACAAATGAAACTATGTAGTTGTAGTAGTAGCAGCAGCAGCAGCAGCAGCATTATTTCAGGAATTAAGTCAGTCAAAGCTAATAGTTCACTATGAAAATGTGCATCTATCTCCAGAAAGCTAAATAGGATAAAATTACTATGCTGATGGTAATTAAACAGTAACTTCATTAATTGTAGCAAAATTTCAGTCCAATACAAAAAAAAATTTGCATTTTTATAGAATATTAACCTTTCCACTCAACTAAATTACAAACTGCAGTTATTTTTTTACAAAGAACAATTTCCAACTGTTTTCTTGTTGATAATTAAAATGGAAAGAAAATTTGGGGTTCTATGGGGAATGTAGTGAGCTATTGTTTTCCTTACTTTTGTATTATTTTTAAAAATAAAAATTAGAAATATCAGGCTAATTTAGATATATCATTTGTATTTTTTCTAATTAGATTGAGAATTTGAGATATACAGCAATACCTTGCATAGTCTGGTTAATTCGTTCCTCTTACTGGACTATTCAAGGTACGTAACCTATGGGAAAAATTATAATTGGTTCCAAGAATTTGATTTGTTTATGTTTTTTTTAGATCATAAATTCTTACATTAGTAATTATTTCATATGCATTAAACATTAAAATTTTTTATAAAGATTTACAATAGAAAGAAGAGGACAGAAAGTGGGTCTTTTTTTTTCTTTTGTATGGTAAGCTTGGTGGCTAAATTTTGATTGCCCCTTTCCACTCAAATAGAGTACTAAGGGAGCTGTTCTGGGCCAAAATTAAATGCAAAATGTATAAAAAAAAACAAAGAACCTTTCCAATGTGTGAAAGTAACCCAACCCATTTCATGTTAGGAAGAAGCTTAGAACTATGTTAGTAGAAAAATTAAGTACTATATTATTCGAAACCTAGAACTGTTTTAGTAATATATCTAGAAAGTATGAGAAGAGGGAACTTAAAATAAGTTAGTAATAGACTTACAACTATGTTAATACCTAAAACTAATAAGTTTTTTTTTATTAGTTTAAGGTATTAACATAGTTGTAAGTTTTTTATTTTTTTTATTTATTTTTTTAACCACTTAACGTCTACCGTATCATATACGATACAAACCCTTTAACCCCATATTATTATTAATAGTTGTAGTAACAGCAGCAGCAGCAGCAGCGTTATTTCAGGAATTAAGTCCGTCAAAGCTAATAGTTCACTATGAAAATGTGCATCTATCTCCAAAAAGCTATAGGATAAAATTACTATGCTGATGGTAATTAAACAGTAACTTCATTAATTGTAGCAAAATTTCAGTCCAATACAAAAAAAATTTGCATTTTTATAGAATATTAACCTTTCCACTCAATTACAAACTGCAGTTTTTTTACAAAACAATTTCCAACTGTTTTCTTGTTGATAATTAAAATGGAAAGAAAATTTGGGGTTCTAGTTTGGCGCCATTCCAAATGCAGAATGGCACTCTGTGTAAAGGCAGATTCCCACTTTAACTGGTCCACCGTGGGCTGATGAGTCGCAACAACTATGCCAGTATTTGTTCCTATTCAATGATTCAGTTAAGCGTTTGTGGTAAACAACTGATGACATTGCACTTGGGAGGTAGGCACTATAAACTTTCAGATAAATTTATTATCTAGTATAATTTCTACACATGAGAGTAAAAAAATACCTTTTTAAATTTTTTTAAAATTTAATATCAAAATTCAGGCATTAAGTGGTTAAATTAAATAAAATGTTATTGTGTTAGTAGCTTAGGACTAGACTTACAGCTAATAACCAGCATACCACAGTCACTCAACTTAAGAAATTTAGAACAGAAGGTGTTAGTAAATAAACCAGACCTAACCTAAACTATTCTGTGAAGGTGTTAGTAATACCAACCAGACCTAACCTAAATATTCTGATATCTCTACTCCACAAGAAAGAAAGTATGGGGGTAGACCTAAACTATTCTGTCTCCACTCCCACAAGAAAGAAAGTGTGGGGTGGACAAACCACCGACACAGAAAGTGGGTCTGAGCCCATAGAGGGCTTGCCCAGCAGGTGAACACATTCGCTTTCTCCAAGTCGGCCGTTTGGCGCCATTTGAATAGAAAGAAGAGGACAGAAAGTGGGTCCGAGCCCATAAAGAGGGCTTGCCCAGCAGGTGAACACATTCGCTTTCTCCAAATCGGCCGCTTGACGCCATTCCAAATGTGTAAAGGCAGATTCCCACTTGAACTGGTCCACCATCAGCTGATGAGTCGCAAACAACTATGCCAGTATTCGTTCCCATTCAATGATTCAGTTAAGCGTTTGCAGTAAACAACTGATGACATTGCACTTGGGAGGTAGGCACTATAAACTTTCAGATAAATTTGGCAACACTAGAGCAGCAGCCTGCTTGTCTCAGCTCGTCATAGTGGCTATTCAAGTCATATGTAGGTAGTTAAGTAGCAAGTAGCATGTATACATACTATTTTTTAGAATAAAAACGAAATAAGTAAATTAGAAATTTTTTAGCAATTACAATCCTGACTATATGATGTATTGCTTTATTTCTTTCAAATATCAGCAATAACTTTATAGTTAAAGAATTTTTACAACTAACAGATTATGAAATAAGTAAATTAGAAATTTTTTAGCAATTACAATCCTGACTATGATGTATTGCTGTATTTCTTTATCTTAATTTCTTTCAAATATCAGCAATAACTTTATAGTTAAAGAATTTTTACAACTAACAGATTTTGTAATTTATGATATTCTGGTAACATTTTAAACAATATTTCCTGGTGATTAAAAGATTATTTAATTGATACAATTCAATTATTTTTCTTTCAATTTTCTTGAACTAAAAGTTTTTCCCATAACAAGAATTCGTTTTAAACAAAAAGTACATTCATTCTAATAATTTGTTTTTTAAACGAGTATATATACTTATATTTGAACAATTGTTTCCCCAATTTACAAAATGAGGCAACCCACTTGTCTTAGCAAGTGGGTTCTCATTTTGTAAATTGGGGATTGATACAGTTCAATTATTTTTCTTTCAATTTTCTTGAACTAAAAGTTTTTCCCATAAGAATTCGTTTTAAACAAAAAGGACATTCGTTCTAATAATTTGTTTTTTAAACGAGTATATATACTTATATTTGAACAATTGTTTCCCCAATTTACAAAATGAGGCAACCCACTTGTCTTAGCAAGTGGGTTCTCATTTTGTAAATTGGGGAAAGGCTTCAAAAGCTATATTTTCAAAATGCTGATATAATTTTGAATAATTTAAAATGAATGGATAAAACTCATTTGTCTGCCATTTTTGAAGGATCTGATGATGGTGAATGTCAATAAATATCAAATATATATGATTGGACCATCTGATCATGAAATTATGGGGAATCATGGGGAAAGGCTTCAAAAGCTATATTTTCAAAATGCTAATATAAATTAACTTTGAATAATTTAAAATGAATAGATAAAACTCATTTGTCTGCCATTTTTGAAGGATTTGATGGTGAATGTCAATAAATATCAAATATATATGATTGGACCATCTGATCATGAAATTATTGCATTTTATAGCTGTTTGGCAGTATGACTAAGCACTTCATTCTTGCCTAATTGAGTATTGTACATGATTCAATGTATCTTAGATCCATTATAATGATTTGCATTATTGTTAGCATTATCTTTAAATACTATATATAAATAGATAATCCGAATCTATTGTTTTCCCCATATCCACTTTTTTAGATGCCCTGCAAAAACAATGAATTGAGGTTTCACTGTATTTTGAATTCAGTTCATTGTAAGAAAAAAATTAGAATTTTGGATAATTGTTTACAATCAATAATTATACAAGCAAGTTTATAAGAATGTATCTTAGATCCATTATAGTGATTTGCATTATTGTTAGCATTATCTTTAAATGCTATATATAAATAGATAATCCAAATCTATTGTTTTCCCCCATATCCACTTTTTAGATGCCCTGCAAAAACAATGAATTGAGGTTTCACCGTATTTTGAATTCAGTTCATTGTAAGAAAAAAAATTAGAATTTTGGATAATTGTTTACAATCAATAATTATACAAGCAAGTTTATATATTTGTGCAGAACAAGAATTTTGTGGCCAGATTAAATTTTTCCTGTATTCTTGAGCATATATTTTACAGAAATTTTTAAACCCTTAAAAATACTCATAATTAACCTATTCACTGCTTTATTCTTATTTAATGTTTACCTAAAAAGAACTGAACATCACTCAGTTTTGGCAAGATCTTTTTCACAGCCTCTGTAATTTTGGCTTTGGCATGACTGATTTCATCATCACTCTTACCAACTTCCTTCTATTTATCTTGAAGCCTTAAAAAAAAAAAGTTAATTATATTTAAAGTTAAATAAAAGAAACTTATTTCAAGAACACTTACATTTTAGTATAAGATTTTAGATAACTTTTATAGTCATTTTTTGAGAACCCAGTTTCAACTAGTCTTTGGTTAAGCACTAAATCCAATCCACTTTCTACAAATTCATCTGTTCCTTCTTCAGCCTCTTCAGCAGATGGATTTGCCCCATCTAATTGAATATCACCTTGTTTCCTGGAAATATGCTATAAAACCATTTAACAATTAGCATAATTTTTAACTAATCAACAATAACAAATCAAATATGATAAAAATAAAAATTTAGGCTTTCTGAATTCCAATTACAGTTGACATCTAGAAATGATTGAAAGGGGGGTTTGTGGCACAAAGGCCACTTGGCCATATTGTGCCAAAACACAAAGTTATATAAATTCATGTTAACATAAAGGAACGATATAAGATGCTCAGTAAATGTGCAAGAAATTCCAATTACAGTTGACATCTAGAAATGATTGATAGGGGGGTTTGTGGCACAAAGGCCACTTGGCCATACTGTGCCAAAACAGTTATATAAATTCATGTTAACATAAAGGAACGATATAAGATGCTCAGTAAATGTGCAAGGGTTGGGTTTGCACCCACACCCCTGCCCAGATTCTGACTCCAAAACCCTCCGCCCCATCCTTCCTGACTGCATTTATCTTGACAGTTATGATAATGTCATTATGATCTAGCCGATCTATCAACTGGTGTATGCCCCGAAAACACTGTTCCATAATTAAACTTTTAAGAATAAAATGGTTAAACTTACAAACATGTGTTAAACAACCAAAAGATTCCAATAATAAAAACACTGTTCCATAATTAAACTTTTATTAAGAATAAAATGGTTAAACTTACAAACATATGTTAAACAACCAAAAGATTCTAATAAATGTCCCATCAAGACTAAATAACTGGAGATGATTTCACTCCAGCATTCCAGTGGAAAATACAAAATTTCATCAAACAATTCCAATAAATGTCCCGTCAAGACTAAGTAACTGGAGATGATTTCACTCCAGCATTCCAGTGGAAAATACAAAATTTCATCAAACAAAAATACAGTAAAGCCCTGTTCTAACCAGAACAAACAATCCACAGCTTAACACCACTACAACAGTTCCATAGCTGAACAACGTTGCACCAGCAGAACAGACATATCTATAGACGAAGACTTCACAAACACAACGTAGCCAACGGGAAACAATGTAAAGTAAACCCAACAGCCGATGGGAGATCACAGCACTACTCGGCAGTGAATGTTTTGTAGCATTCTTCATTTGCATGTTAAAAATAAACATTAATAAAAACTGAATTTAATAAATGATTTAACAATAAATTATCTTCTATTTTACTTTCAAACTTCCAATGAACTTCAAAAGCAACGCCTTTTCTTTCTTTTACTAAAAATTCTTTTATGCATTTTGTTGAAATACAATACGCGACAGCAAACAGAGAGAGAGAGAGAGAGTGAGTGTGTGTGTGTATATATATATATATAGGTCCTAACCGAATTTAATAAATGATTTAACAATAAATTTTCTATTTTACTTTCAAACTTCCAATGAGCTTCAAAAGCAACGCATTTTCTTTCTTTTACTAAAAATTCTTTTATGCATTTTGTTGAAAAACGATACTCTCGACAGCAAACAGAGAGTGCGTGAGTGTGAGTGAGAGAGAGTGTGAGTGTGTGTGTGTATATATATATATATATAGGG
>AYEL01073960.1:0-32407 GCA_000484575.1 Olivierus martensii
GATAGTTTTCTTAATGTTGGCAGTGTACATATTTATTTTGTTCCATAGAACAAGTGCATCATGGGTAAAATCCAGACAAAGCATATTGATGAGAAGACTTACTGCGCATGTCAAAAAGATCGGCCAACTTATGTGGCGGTGACTATAGGTCACTGTGTATTGGTCTTCAGTCTGGTAAGGTTATTTTCCTGTTCAGTTTCCTTTGTCTTTGAAACAATCAAAATTTCAAGTAAATTCTTATTTTCAATTGAATTATTTTCTAATTATTCATAATTTTAATTTATAATTTATTCTCCCTAGGTAACTACTTTAACTCAACAGATTTTTGTTTAGGAAATCAATTTTCAGGATTCTCTGTACATGCTTTTAGATATAAAGCATCAAAATTCAAGTACTTACTTTGAAGTGCTTTATTTTCAAATGAATCTTGAATCTTCATATTTTTAGTTCTAGAATGGCTCAAGAAAAAATGAGGAATCTGCTATCAAATTTTTTTTATTCCACAGGATTCTTTCATGAAAGGTCATCAGATGAACCATTGGAAGTTTAGCATCAGACAATGATGAACCATAACTATTATTTCTATTGTGATTCAAAATTTTTATATAAAAATGTATTTTTGACTAACTCTTCATATATTCTCTAGTTACTATTGTAGTCACTACATCCAATCTATTTTTTTCAACCATTTTCATCTTTTAACCTCCCAAGCACTTTCAACCAGTTCTGGAAGGAAGAATTTGCTTCTATCTAGGATCTGCTATAAAAAAGAAGAAAATGAGATGCAGCAGCAAAAGTGGGAGAGAGATACAGGACCAAACAGTATAGCAACAGAATGGAGTACTAAACATTTTCAGAATCAGTTGTCACTCCATTTACTGCACCATTTAGAGTACAGTACAATTTGTCTATTATCTCATTACCAATTGATCATTTCAAACAGTTCCTCATTGAGGAAATTATAAACTGTCATCATGGAAGCCAATAAATTTGCCAATAATAGAGTTCTTACTCTATGAACTTAGACGTAATAATGGAGATAAGACACCATCTGAAATGTGAGAGATTTTGGCACTCAAAGCTAATAGGATTAATAAACTAATATATGTATTCTAGTTCTGATTCTATTTATGCTCCAATTTTTGGAGCAGAAATGTCCAAAAAACATTTTCTTTTATCATTATTTACATTTTGTAGTAATGAAGCAGTAACTGACAGTAACTACTTGCACAAAATAAATATGATAAACGAGGTAACATGAAAATTTTCAAAAGAATCACATTCCAAAGAAACATCTGTGGACAAGTCACTGATGTAGAAAGGCAGATTTAGATTCAAACAATACATTGTCAAAAGAGCTTTCATGTAATTTTTAGCTTTTAATGATGAACCTATCTGGTTTTGCAGAACTAATTTATACAGGGAGTTCAACTACTTACCAAATGAGTTTCCAAGGAAAGTCATCATGAATTAGATGGAACTTCTCATTGTGCAAAGGGTGGGTTTGCACTCACACCTTTGCTCAGATTCTGACACTGCACTCCCTCCGTCCCATTCTTCCTGGCTGATCTTAATAGTTCTAGTGATTTCATTCTTATCTAGCCAGTCAGTTAACTTGTTTATGGCCCCAAAGCACTGCTCCATAATTTACAAAAAGCTTTTTCTTTTATTAAAATTAAGATAAATGAACTTACAAACTCAATAACATTTATTATACAACACAGTAATTCCAACAAAAGTCCAGTCAAGACCAAATAACCTTGAAGTGACTAACTCTGTTGTTCCCATAAAAATAAGGCACTAAGTTTTACCACACGTTAAGTGCACCAGCAGATAGTTCCAAGAACAAACAATCCATGGAATGACATACATCAGCACAACGAACATACATCCACAAACAAACACTACATTAAGTCACACAGCAAACGATGGGGGAACTCCAGCACTATGAGGCAGCCAATTTCTTATAGCATTCTTCATTTACATAATCAAAACAAATAGTAGAATTCAATAAATAAACTGGCCAACAATAAATTACATTCTTTTCTATTTTTAAACTTCAAAACAATCCAATAACAACACCTTTCTTTTTAATTAATAAAATTCTTTCATATGTTTTGTCGAAGTGAAACCCTCTCAGCAGGTAGGTGGAACAAACATGGTGGCGACCAGACATCTCTCTCAAAGGTAATAAACTCTACATTTGGCGATTTCTTCTGTCATATAATCAAATTAAAACTATATACTTTTAACTTTTGAATAATTTTTACTTAGAACCTTTACAATTGGAAAAAATTAAGTAGATTCGAGGAAAAAAAAAAAACAGTCAGTATATATCACTTGCCAAGCAGTTATTTGACAAACAAATGTGAAACAGTCATGCATACCCAAAGATTTCCCAGTAACAAAGTTCAAACATGGAAAGATGGTTTGACACACATTTTCTTTTACCTATTAATAAACGTTTATAATTAACTTTATGATCATTATTTTTGATGAACTTGACAAGAACGAAATTATTCCAACACTTTCTGGCACTCTTGACCAACATGGCCGACAGCACACCATCCCAGCAAGTTTCCAACAAGTCCAACAGTTCACAATAACGACGAATAACACAGATGACGATAAAGACACCGCGGTAGATGACGAGAACAGGAATGGGAACTTTAATGCCATCCAGTGGATATTCTTTTATACCCAGTTTCCAACAAGTCCAACAGTTCACAATAACGACGAACAACACAGATGATACAAAAACTGCAGTAGATGACGAGAACAGGAATGGGAACTTTAATGCCATCCAGTGGATATTCTTTTATACCAAAGAATATTTACATAAATTGTACTACTTAAGAAAATAGTTTAACTTATCCAAGATTATTAATAGGTAAAAGAAAATTTATGTCAAACGTTTATAATTAACTTTATGATGATTATTTTTGATGAACTTGACAAGAACGAGATTATTCCAACACTTTCTGGCACTCTTGACCAACATGGCCGACAGCACACCATCCCAGCAACACATCTCCCCGGCTCAGCATAGGTAATGCTATTTTTAATTATATTTTCATAATTATTCCAGCTACAAAATTTTAAACAAAAAGGCAAAATTTCCAGATCTTCATATTGTAATGACTTCCATTGTCTTCAGACAGCATAAAGACTAACTCATGAGCATCTGCATAAAGGCTCTGGATAGGCAATATACAGAAAACATTTGTTGAAAGCCTAAAACTGATGTATTGGGTCAAGCATCCAGAGCTCAGAAATGATTGAACTGATAAAAACAATTTTAAATTAAAAAAAATTGGAAAGCATTTTTTAAAAAAACTATCTCCAGACAGTTCAAAAACACCATTTTAGCCTAAAAATATTTTCAAGAAAATTAGATCCTCAAATTATGAAGTTATTTTCTTAGTATTAATAGAAGCCCTGTAATATAATACTATATTAAGTAATAGATGCATGAAATATTGACAAATTTTCAATTTTCACATTTAAAATGCAATATTCATTTAAAGCAAAATTTTGTTACATTCTCCCCTTAACAGATAATATGAGATGTATCAAGCCATACACTTCTATATTAAGTAATAGATGCATGAAATAGACAAATTTTCAATTTTCACATTTAAAATGCAATATTCATTTAAAACAAAATTTTGTTACATTCTCCCCTTAACAGATAATATGAGATGTATCAAGCCATACACTTTAATGTTGATTTGGAGAAAGTTTACAAATGCTATTAATCATTTTCACAATGTTAGAAGAAGAATCCTTCTATTAATAAAAATCTACAATCATGAAAATTGCAATGTCACTTAACTCCTTGTGTACTTTAATGTCATGCATGTTTGCCACAGATGGTTATGGAACATTTTTATAAATTATTTTCCACTAACCTATAAATGCTTTTTGAAACTTTGGTATTTAATAATCTAATATATGCAGATTTATATTATTTTTATTATTATTTTTCACTTTTTATATGGCATATTGCGTTTTTTCTTCATTCTTATATTTTCTTAAAATTTAGATTGAATTTATATTTTATTCTTGCATACCACTCTTGCTTTTTTATTGTCTTCTTGATTGATTTTACAGTATATGTTAATTTTATTGCATGACTCCCCCCACTTCCTGTCATGGACTTGTTTTCCTTCTTACAGTCTTTTCATATATTACCAAATTAAATTATCTTGACATTTTGATTGCTTCTGTGTATTTTTCTTCTTATAGTCGCCTCCACATAAGTTGGCCGAGAGTATGACGTCATTTCTAACGCCAGCCAATAATTTTTCTTAGGTCACTGTGTATTGGTCTTCAGTCTGGTAAGGTTATTTTCCTGTTCAGCTTCCTTTGTCTTTGAAACAATCAAAATTTCAAGTAAATTCTTATTTTCAATTGAATTATTTTCTAATTATTCATAATTTTAATTTATAATTTATTCTCCCTAGGTAACTACTTTAACTCAACAGATTTTTGTTTAGGAAATCAATTTTCAGGATTCTCTGTACATGCTTTTAGATATAAAGCATCAAAATTTAAGTACTTACTTTGAAGTGCTTTATTTTCAAATGAATCTTGAATCTTTTCATATTTTTAGTTCTAGAATGGCTCAAGAAAAAAATGAGGAATCTGCTATCAAATTTTTTTTATTCCACAGGATTCTCTCATGAAAATTCATCAGATGAACCATTGGAAGTTTAGCATCAGACATTGATGAACCATAACTATTATTTCTATTGCGATTCAAAATTTTTATATAAAAATGTATTTTTGACTAACTCTTCATATATTTTCTAGTTACTATTGTAGTCACTACATCCAGTCTATTTTTTTCAACCATTTTCATCTTGTAACCTCCCAAGCACTTTCAACCAGTTCTGGAAAGAAACATTTGCTTCTATCTAGGATCTGCTACAGAAAAAGAAGAAAATGAGATGCAGCAGCAAAAGTGGGAGAGAGATACAGGACCAAGCAGTATAGCAACAGAATGGAGTACTAAACATTTTCAGAATCAGTTGTCACTCCATTTACTGCACCATTTGGAGTACAGTACAATTTGTCTATTATCGAATGGCTCAAGAAAAAATGAGGAATCTGCTATCAAATTTTTTTTATTCCACAGGATTCTTTCATGAAAGGTCATCAGATGAACCATTGGAAGTTTAGCATCAGACAATGATGAACCATAACTATTATTTCTATTGTGATTCAAAATTTTTATATAAAAATGTATTTTTGACTAACTTCATATATTCTCTAGTTACTATTGTAGTCACTACATTCAATCTATTTTTTTCAACCATTTTCATCTTGTAACCTCCCAAGCACTTTCAACCAGTTCTGGAAGGAAGAATTTGCTTCTATCTAGGATCTGCTATAAAGAAGAAAATGAGATGCAGCAGCAAAAGTGGGAGAGAGATACAGGACCAAGCAGTATAGCAACAGAATGGAGTACTAAACATTTTCAGAATCAGTTGTCACTCCATTTACTGCACCATTTGGAGTACAGTACAATTTGTCTATTATCTCATTACCAATTGATCATTTCAAACAGTTCCTCATTGAGGAAATTATAAACTGTCGTCATGGAAGCCAATAAATTTGCCAATAATAGAGTTCTTACTCTATGAACTTAGACGTAATAATGGAGATAAGACACCATCTGAAATGTGAGAGATTTTGGCACTCAAAGCTAATAGGATTAATAAACTAATATATGTATTCTAGTTCTGATTCTATTTATGCTCCAATTTTTGGAGCAGCAATGTCCAAAAAACATTTTCTTTTATCATTATTTACATTTTGTAGTAATGAAGCAGTAACTGACAGTAACTACTTGCACAAAATAAATATGATAAACGAATTTGTCTATTATCTCATTACCAATTGATCATTTCAAACAGTTCCTCATTGAGGAAATTATAAACTGTCATCATGGAAGCCAATAAATTTGCCAATAATAGAGTTCTTACTCTATGAACTTAGACGTAATAATGGAGATAAGACACCATCTGAAATGTGAGAGATTTTGGCACTCAAAGCTAATAGGATTAATAAACTAATATATGTATTCTAGTTCTGATTCTATTTATGCTCCAATTTTTGGAGCAGCAATGTCCAAAAAACATTTTCTTTTATCATTATTTACATTTTGTAGTAATGAAGCAGTAACTGACAGTAACTACTTGCACAAAATAAATGTGATAAACGAGGTTACATGAAAATTTTCAAAAGAATCACATTCCAAAGAAACATCTGGACAATTCACTGATGTAGAAAGGCAGATTTAGATTCAAACAATACATTGTTAAAAGAGCTTTCATGTAATTTTTAGCTTTTAATGATGAACCTATCTGGTTTTGCAGAACTTATGATAAACGAGGTAACATGAAAATTTTCAAAAGAATCACATTCCAAAGAAACATCTGTGGACAAGTCACTGATGTAGAAAGGCAGATTTAGATTCAAACAATACATTGTCAAAAGAGCTTTCATGTAATTTTTAGCTTTTAATGATGAACCTATCTGGTTTTGCAGAACTAATTTATACAGGGAGTTCAACTACTTACCAAATGAGTTTCCAAGGAAAGTCATCATGAATTAGATGGAACTTCTCATTGTGCAAAGGGTGGGTTTGCACTCACACCTTTGCTCAGATTCTGACACTGCACTCTGTCCCATTCTTCCTGGCTGATCTTAATAGTTCTAGTGATTTCATTCTTATCTAGCCAGTCAGTTAACTTGTTTATGGCCCCAAAGCGCTGCTCCATAATTTACAAAAAGCTTTTTCTTTTATTAAAATTAAGATAAATGAACTTACAAACTCAATAACATTTATTATACAACACAGTAATTCCAACAAAAGTCCAGTCAAGACCAAATAACCTTGAAGTGACTAACTCTGTTGTTCCCATAAAAATAATGCACTAAGTTTTACCACACATTAAGTGCACCAGCAGATAGTTCCAAGAACAAACAATCCATGGAATGACATACATCAGCACAACGAACATACATCCACAAACAAACACTACATTAAGTCACACAGCAAACGATGGGGGAACTCCAGGCTCAACTACTTACCAAATGAGTTTCCAAGGAAAGTCATCATGAATTTGATGGAACTTCATTGTGCAAAGGGCGGGTTTGCACTCACCTTTGCTCAGATTCTGACACTGCACTCCCTCCGTCCCATTCTTCCTGGCCAATCTGAATAGTTATAGTGATTTCATTCTTATCTAGCCAGTCCCCACTATAACTTGTTTATGGGCCCCAAAGCACTGCTCCATAATTTACAAAAAGCTTTTTCTTTTATTAAAATTAAGATAAGTGAACTTACAAACTCAACATTTATTATACAACACAGTAATTCCAACAAAAGTCCAGTCCAGACCAAATAACCTTGAAGTGACTAACTCCGTTGTTCCCATAAAAATAAGGCACTAAAGTTTCACCACATGTAAGTGCACCAGCAGATAGTTCCACCAAGAACAAACAATCCATGGAATGACTAATACATCAGCACAACGGACATACATCCACAAACAAACACTACATTAAGTCACACAGCAAACGATGGGGGAACTCCAGCACCATGCTGCGGCCAACTTCTTATAGTATTCTTCATTTACATAATCAAAACAAATATTAGTAGAATTCAATAAATAAACTGGCCAACAATAAATTACATTCTTTTCTATTTTCTATGAGGCAGCCAACTTCTTATAGTATTCTTCATTTACATAATCAAAACAAATAGTAGAATTCAATAAATAAACTGGCCAACAATAAATTACATTCTTTTCTATTTTTAAACTTCCAAAACAATCCAATAACAACACCTTTCTTTTTAATTAATAAAATTCTTTCATACGTTTTGTCGAAGTGAAACCCTCTCAGCAGGTAGGTGGAACAAACATGGTGGCGACCAGACGTCTTCTCTCTCAAAGGTAATAAACTCTACATTCGGCGATTTCTTCTGTCATATAACCAAATTAAAACTACATACTTTTAACTTTTGAATAATTTTTACTTAGAACCTTTACAATTGGAAAAAATTAAGTATATTCGAGGGAAAAAAAAACAGTATATATCACTTGCCAAGCAATTATTTGACAAACAAATGTGGAACAGTCATGCATACCCAAAGATTTCCCAGTAACAAAGTTCAAACATGGAAAGATGGTTTCCCAAAGAATATTTCAGTCTTCATCTTGAAAAACAAAAGTTATTAATACAGAGTGGGATAGTACATTCAGCCCAACAGGAAAGAAGGATAGGGAGACAATACAAGTAAGCTTATTTCTTCAATCAAATACAACAATTGGAATATAGTAAATGAAAATATATCTATCATGGAATGTAAATTTTTAATTTTTAATGTATATTCTGGCAGAGTTCTGATTCATCTTGAAAAACAAAAGTTATTAATACAGAGTGGGATAGTACATTCGGCCCAACAGGAAAGAAGGATAGGGAGACTGAAGAAATAAGCTTACTTGTATTATCAAATACAACAATTGGAATATAGTAAATGAAAATGTATCTATCATGGAATGTAAATTTTTAATTTTTAATGTATATTCTGGCAGAGTTCTGATTAGAAAAAAAATTGGATCCATATATGAACTTGATGAAAATCAATCAAGGAAATATTAATGCTGATTATTTTGAATTGAAGAATATCACTATTTAAAATCAAAAAAACCTGCAAATATTTCATATAAACAATTTATAATTGCTTTTTGGTAACTTAGTTTATTAATTATTGATAATTATAAAATTTTATAATTATTAGTTTCAGGAACAATTGAGAATTTAATAAAAAATTTTTAAAAAAAAAATATGATTTAAGTTAAAAAAATAAGATTGAAATAATTTATGTTGATAAAAGATCTCTCAGAAACAATTTTCTTCATAAAATTCAGTAGCAGAACTGACAAATATAGTTTCATCATTGAAATCATTTAGTAATATTTTCACACAAATTACACAATCAGAAAAACAAATTTAGATAATGCTTAGACAATTTTAGATAGATATTAAAACTGAAGACATTTGCAGCATTATTATAGAAACAGCCATTTGCAGATTTTATTTGATTTATACAGAAATCATGAATAGTTGATAAGAATAACTGAAAAATCTTAGAAAAAAAAAACAATTATGAATTTAAGATTTTAATGATCTATTAACAGTCAGAATTACAAGTGAAATGAAATTAATATTAATAGTTTCATCATTGAAATCATTTAGTAATATTTTCACACAAATTATACAATCAGAAAAACAAATTTAGATAATGCTTAGACAATTTTAGATATTAAAACTGAAGACATTTGCAGCATTATTATAGAAACAGCCATTTGCAGATTTTATTTGATTTATACAGAAATCATGAATAGTTGATAAGAATAACTGAAAAATCTTAAATTTATAATTGTTTTTTTTTTCTAAGATTTTAATGATCTATTAACAGTCAGAATTACAAGTGAAATGAAATTAATATTAATAACTAAAAATAAATTAATTTTATGGTTTTTATATTAAGTTTATTTATGGTTATTTTATTTACATCCAAGTTTGTACAATCAGGGCACTCCTATGCTAAAACTGATAATTTGTCTGTTGTTTGTGTGATGCTTAAGCGTTAAAAAGTTTTTTTAAAGTTCATGAATATCATCGTTTTTGCTCCATGATCAAAAAAAGATGAATATGTTTTGCTGATTCAATGTCTATTTTTGTGTGTATTATGAATAACTAAAAATAATATAAAAACCATAAAATTAATTTAAGTTTATTTATGGTTATTTTATTTACATCCAAATTTGTACAATCAGGGCACTCCTATGCTAAAACTGATAAGCATCACAAACAGAACAGACAGTGTTAAAAAGTTTTTTTTTTAAAGTTCATGAATATCATTGTTTTTGCTGCATGATCAAAAAAAGATGAATATGTTTTGCTGATTCAATGTCTATTTTTGTGTGTATTAACTTGCAGAATGTTGTATAGGATGCAATCAGAAATAAGAATGCCTAATATGATATGTATTTATTGAACTAGTGTCTTGATGGTACAATAGCTGTGAAAAATTAGATAATTCCAAATCATTTGTCACTATTAGTTATGCAGCCCTGTTGTGTTAATTTAAGTCATGTTTCTCACTTTATTCAAAAAACTACAAATGTTTTGGAAGGTGTGTAAATTTTTTCTATTTTGGAAATTGCACCCAAGGATACACAATTATTTTGGAATGTTTATGAAGTTTACAATTATCTAATAATGACAGCAAATCATGGCATACAGGTAGGCCTCAATTAGTGCAAATAATGGGTTCCATGAATCTCTCTCACTATTTGAAATATTAACTATATGTAAAATATGATTTGGTTCTTGCTTTGTGAGATTCTGGCCATTAGCCAACCTCACAATGAATAACCACAATACACACTTTAAGAAACATTTATTTTCATATTTTACATTGTTGTTCATCTAAAATTAACTTACCAGGAATTGCATCTAGACTGGCCATTAGCCAACCTCAACGAATAACCACAATACTAACTAAGAAATATTTATTTTCATATTTTACATTGTTGTTCATCTAAAATTAACTTACCAGGAATTGCATCTCATACCATCATCAAACCAACCGCCAAAACTTACCAGGAATTGTATCTCATACCATCATCAAACCAACCACCAAATAATCCAAAATAGCAAATCGAAAGAGGAAGTTCAGCACAGCTTTTATGCAGGGGTAATAACTTACCAGGAATTGCATCTCATACCATCATCAAACCAACCGCTGAATCGAAACCAAAAGAGCAAATCGAAAGCAGAAGTGGAGCACTGCTTTATTACTTACCAGGAATTGCGTCTCATATCATCATCAAACCAACCGCCAAACTTACCAGGAATTGTATCTCATACCATCATCAAACCAACCACCAAATAAGGGAAAAAGTTGAGCACCGCTTTAGTCGCTCAATCACATCCATTTTTTGCTCTAGCGTAATCACTAACATCATCTTTTTTCGTTTTCCGAGAGGGAAAAGTTGAGCACCGCTTTTGTTGCTCAATCACATCCATTTTTTGCTCTAGCGTAATCACTAACCACTTCTTTTTTCATTTTTTGTTTTATCATCAAAAGTGCTCTTCCTTTTATCCATTTCAATAATACTATACTGTACTATACTGTCATATACATACAGTATAGTACTATACTGTATGTATATGATAACAAAGCTGAATAATAGTAATGTTAAATAGCTAACGGCAAAAAGCCCATCTTTCTGGTGTTTCACCCCTTCAAAGCCAAGTGACTGTTCTTGGACTGCTCCTCGTCCAGTTTTACTAACTGAAAATTAACATTAATTTGTTAATTGACATCATAAAAGGAGAGAGACCTTTGGTTAGTAAGACTGGTCTATGCTTACAACTCGCAATAATCGAATATTTGGTTGCACTAACTGAAACAGTATATTTTTATAAGTCACATTAATCGAACTCACACTAATTGAGGCCTACCTGTATATGCAAAATTGGCACAAGATTCTCACGGCACATCAAGTGCTGTCTTGACTTGTCTGACAGCACTTTTGCTCCAGTTATTTCGTGCTCACATTGACATACCCCAATATAATAATAATTTCATATTCAGCAATATCTTGTTTTGAAATTCTAATTAGTATTGCAATTTTGTTTGATATTTTATTCCAAATATAATCTAATCTTTTTATTAAAATTATCTTTGGATCTTAGTTATTATGATAAACTTCAATAAATTTTTTATTTCATTTTTTGCCAATATTAATAACCAAATAACTGAGCAAACAAATTTAGATCATTTTTCTTCTAGAAAATCTATTCTAGCAAGTTTAGTTGCACAGATTTACATCCATACTGGTTGCAGTATACATGCAAATGAATACTCAATTATCTAAGACATACTGAAGATTACAATTTAGTCAAACATGTTTTAGGCTGACAGTAAGGTTGCAAGCTTTAAGCAAATCTCGTTGAGCTGATTCAGCAATATAGAATTTAAAGTGATATTAAATACAGGAGGAAACATTGTCTATTCTGATAAGTTATATCTAATTCACATACATACATATAGTATTCAGTTACAAAAACTAAAATACAGATTTTTTTAAAAATTACACTAACCTTTTCTATACTATCTAAAAATGATGAATTAAAACAAAGCTAAAAAATAAGCTTACCCAAAATAATGATTTATAATACTGTGTAGCTAAACAATGTAAAGAAAAACTTTTTATACTGAGACTATGATTACATGCAATAAGCAATATAAACTTAGCATTTCTGTTGTACATTATATAGGTGACTTTCAATCAAGATTTTGGTACACTGTCTTATACCAGTAAATATGCCAGTGTTACTGTTTAGAAAAAGTGCCTTACACTACAGTTACTATGAAAAAAATCAGTAGAATCTATGCAATAAAAATGATACTTTTCCATTTGAAAAAACAAAAGTTGTGGAGTGTCAGGATATAAACACTTAATCAGTAATTCAGATTTCAAGGGAAATATTTTGTAGGATTTAGTGGCAAATAGGCCACACTGTGCCTTCTAGGGAAGCACAAACACTAAATTAGGTATTCCCTATTTCTCAGTCTGAGGACAAAGCATTTTTGTCAAACCCTGTACAAATTTCAAAAATCTTTGAAAATTAAGAATTTTTATACCATAATTTGTAAATTTGACAAAATTTTTAAAATTTTCCATAACTGATTTTTGCAATCACTCTTGACAAACATGCCATACAAAATATTATATAAAGATTTTTATTAACTATTCACACTATTTCATAGCAAATTTCCTTTTCGATTATAAAAAAAATATCAAATGCATAGCTTCATTTATCATGCTCAATATAAAAATTTTTCAGACCATTACAGAACAACTAACCATCAGTTAGAGAGCAGTTATAATGCAAGTTGGATCCCTATCTTACAAAAGCTGTTATATAACAGGAGCACTAACAATGTTCAAAACACATCAAATTAGCATTTTCAGGTCTAAGCAAACATCTGCCAACAACATTTTGCTGTTCAAATTCTTCAGTTCCAGCTTAATGTCTAAATCTATAACAAAGTTTAAATGTATTATTGTATTGATGTTATTGTTAAAAAAACAAAATCTGATAAGGCAGTAAATATATAAGTACAAAAATAAAACATGTTAAAATTCTGGATTAATTTTTTCCTACTCTGGATTAGCAAGAGCAGGAAATGGTCAGCATCAGGTCTAAGCATACATCTGCCAACAACATTTTGCTGTTCAAATTCTTCAGTTCCAGCTCAATGTCTAAATCTATAACATATAAAGTTTAAATGTATTATTGTATTGATGTTATTGTTAAAAAACAATCTGATAAGGCAGTAAATATATAAGTACAAAAATAAAACACGTTAAAATTCTGGATTAATTTTTTCCTACTCTGGATTAGCAAGAGCAGGAAATGGTCAGCCTACATAGTAATGTAATAGACATTCACACACACATCCTTTCAATGGGAGTATAAAATATTTTTTATAATTATAGACATGTATACACAGTAATTTTAAAATCAGTAACATTTAAACCTGAAAAATGAATGAAAAATATTAAAACAATGAATTTGGATTTCTAATTTTTGGCGCACACGGACTTCTGGAGGTCAAATCAATACAATTTTTATGAGAGAAACTAATTGTAAACTTAATATTTTATTAAAAAGTTATTAGTGCATAGTTATTTTACTAATGTAATAAGTTTATAATACCAACAAACTGCTAGCTGTCAATTTAAAAATCACCAGTCATAAATGCTCAATTGTTCTAGCCCAGGGTATCAGCAAACTGCAGCTTGCAAGTTTGCTGACATGTGGCTCTGAAGTAAAATTGAAAATGATAAAACTATCATAATTTCATTTATAAATAAATGATCAATTGTTCTAGCCCAGGGTATCTGACATGTGGCTCTGAAGTAAAATTGAAAATGATAAAACTATCATAATTTCATTTATAAAATTTTTAAATAATTTTATTCACATAATGGTGATCATTTGTTTTATAGATTTCACAAAATTTCGTGGCACTAAAATGCGCAAAGCGTGACGTCACGGAAGAGAAAGCGACAGACTTGTTCAAATTTTTAGCTAGTTTCATATTTGACAAAATTAGTTATAAACTCCTTTCTAAAAATGCTTTAAAACAAATATTTAGTAATTTGGTGATTATTAATTTTTGTTTAATTTTATATGTAAAAAAGTTTTGATATTTGAAGATGATTTTTGGTAAAGAGGTTATACAGAGTGGAGAGTTGATTGAGCACATAAGCAGGGAGTCAACCAAAGTGACTAATATTATTAACAAGTGAGCACATGGGTGCCCAATGTTGGCCAGTAGCATCAAGGATGTTTTAGAAGACAACAAGCCTTGCCAAGTAGAGAGCACCATGTAAAAATATATTTATGGCTCTCAAATAATTTTTAAAAATTGTTGTGAGGAATAGGTTTGGCTCTTTGATTTCAAAAGTTTGCCAACCTCCGTTCTAGCCAATTAGATTGGCCCATACTTATATATCCCTTAGAAAAGTTTAGGACCTTCCTGTTTTGGCTACGTAATTTTCTAAGAGCTATATCGCCTGAGGCCATTGCATGAAGACAGCATCTTTGGGAAATTGAGTGTCAAATATCTATTCAAATTATCAAATATATTCCCCTATATCAGGGGTGGCGAAACATTCTTGTATTTGTCTAGAGCGCCCTCTAAATTGGCTATATGTCTGACGGAATTCTGCGATTGCGTCCTTTTTAGCTGTATTGGCTTGGGTTAGTTGTTAGGTTGGAATAATTGTAATCCATTTACATCATCAAAATGATCATCTACAAGGATTTATTAACCGGTAAAATTTAAACTATATGCTTTAATTAATACGATAAAATTCTTTATTAGTGTTTTTTATATATTTTTATTATGATTTATAGGAGATGAAATGTTTACCGATTCTTCCAAATGCAGACTTGTCGACGACTGTTTGTTTGAAGTTGAATGTCGGGTAAGGTTTTTGTAAAATTTTCGATGAATTATCGCGTTAACTAATAAACTAGTTTTATCAAAAATTCGATTGTGATTATAGAATCTTTAATATGGAGAGAATAGAAATTTGTGTGTATAATTCAACTGGAATTCAGTTATGTGAGTCCTATATTTGTACTATTTAGGTTTAATCATGCGAATCGTTCGAAAATTGTCCTTATGGTACTTTTGGTTTATTATAATAAAAATAATTTGGTACCAATAATTTATTAGCTTTAAGTTTATATTAAAATAAATGATCCATATGTGTTTGTTTTGTAATGAATGATTCATTTATATTAAAAGATCATTTCGAGGAATCGTGGTACATTCACCTCGTAATAATTTATTATTAGCTTTAAGTTTATATTGAAATAAATGATCCATATGTGTTTGTTTCGTAATGAATGATTCATTTATATTAAAAGATCATTTCGAGGAATCGTGGTACATTCACCTCGTGATTCATAAGATTGATTTTTTACATGCGTAACTTAAAAAGTTTAGTTTGAATTAGAATAACTGAATAGTAGTAATTGTTTGTGTACTGTTTTTGTATAGGTCAGGTCTGTCCAACCCGCGGGCCGCATGCGGCCCAGCGCACTAATGAATGCGGCCCAACATAAAATTATAAATTTCCATAAAACATTGAATTTTTTTATGTACTTTTTATTTTTTGAAATTAGCTTGTATCATCAAATATCCCACTAATAAAAAGAAATTTGTTTTATTTTTTGTAATATAAAAAATAATGAACTTTTTACTATTTAAAATCAAATATCCCACTAATGAAAAGAAATTTGTTTTATTTTTTGTAATATAAAAAATAATGAACTTTTTACTATTTAAATACCCATCTACATTTCCTATTTCCATTTTCTAAAATATTTCTTATTCAGTGATTAGACTACTAAATGATTTTTTAAAAATTTCTTGGTCAAAAAGAAGTCTATACTACCCCTTTTTGCTTATTTGTCATGGTGGATATTATATATTGTACATTATTTAATGCTTTATTTGCTTAACAACCAACGTTTTTTTTTACTTTTTCGCTTAACAACCATCGTTAGAATTAGTATATTTTACGTGCGGCCTGAGACAAATTTTTTCTTCAAATATGGCCCAAGGAAGCCAAAAGGTTGGACACCCCTGATCTAGGTAAATCAGTTTTGCAATAAATTAATTTAAACTCCATGACTATTGATACACTAACACTAATTTATATTGAACTCTCCTTTTCTTTGTACTAAAAGTATTATCATTAGAATCCACCCTTTAGAGTATGTAGTTTCATAATTTTGTCTGATATCCCTAATTAGACTTAATCTGGGCCAAAAATCATTTATCGAAAAATATTGTAAAAAAGTTGCTAAATATACCAATAAAATTTAGAATACAATGAAATTGGTAAAATTATCCCTAATTAGACTTAATCTGGGCCAAAAATCATTTATCGAAAAATCTTGTAAAAAAGTTGCTAAATATACCAATAAAATTTAGAATACAATGAAATTGGTAAAATTCATATATAAAAAGTTTTTATTCTAAGTGTACCTTAAACCAAAATTTCATGGTAGAATTTTACATTAGCTACATATGAGCAAAAATATTACCAGTTGAAAAATGAAGATGAGTAGAGAACATTTCTAAAGGACTGCACTTCATTTTCTCTACACCTGCATCACATAGAACAATGAAATTAGTGTTTCTCCAGAGGTACCTAAACCAATGTGTGCCACCATTTTGAAAACCTGAAAGCTGATAGTTTTGGAATGAATCTTTAATGCAATGGAATTACTAATTTGCATTTTTAATCATTGATTGGTGGGAAGGCAAATATTCAATTACAATGCTTTAATTTCATCGTTTAGAAAAAATTATAAATTAGAGAATTAAAGATTTGCCCCCCTGCTGATTGATGATTATCACTGACAATTTTGTTAAAGTAACAGGAAAGTTCAAGCTCTTTGAGCAGGAAAAGGAAAAAACTACATTTTTAAATCTTAACTTTTATTAAATACTGTTATTTAAAAATGTAGTTTCTTCCTTTCCCTGCTCGAAGAGCTTGAACTTTCCTGTTACAAAAAAGGAGCAGTGTAATAGTATGACAGATTCTGTTAAAGTAGTTTTTAAATGTTTTGAAATCCGAAATAAATATTCAAGTTTCCAAATGATGACACACACCAGTATTGTGTGGAGAAATACTATAATTTCATTGGGTGCGTTCAGTGTACGACCTGATCCACAAAAGTTTTGGATCTGTTTTTACTGAACGACAAGTGGCAAGTGATCAGTGGCAGATTGGATCCACAAGTTCTGACTTGCTACAAAAGTATGATCCATAAAATTTTTTCAGGATGGCAGCGCTGTTTGTTGGATGCGAGCTTAACCATAACTGTTAACGACGACAAAAAATTAATACCCAAGTTTCACAAAAAATTTATGAATTATTACAAGAGGATGTGTTTTTATTTATCATGCAGTTATTAAAAATGCATATAGTTGTTTTTAATGAAATTTTTATTAATTATACAGGTTATACAGGGTGATTCATAAAGGGTTTTTATTTATCATGCAGTTATTAAAAATGCATAGTTGTTTTTAATGAAATTTTTATTAATTATACAGGTTATACAGGGTGATTCATAAAGAGGTATACAGTTTTAATGCAATATAAATTAAGAACAATGTAAGATATTATATTTTACCTGTAACAGAATTGTATGGGATTATTTTAAGTTTTGTTAGAGACATTCACAGATGTCTCTCTCCTTAGTCACACGACACACATTAAGCTGGTAATCCAATTCAGCCCAAACGAGTGTTAAGGTATCTGAATAAAGTCCATCGATAATGGCTGTGATATGCTGTTTCAGCTCTGCTAGATCAACAGGAAGGGGGAGGGACGAATACCTTGTCCTTTACGTACCCCCACAGGAAGAAATCGCAAAATGTTAGGTGAGCTGGTAATCCAATTCAGCCCAAACGAGTGTTAAGGTATCTGAATCAAGTCCATCGATAATGGCTGTGATATGCTGTTTCAGCTCCGCTAGATCAACAGGAAGGAGGAGGGACGAATACCTTGTCCTTTACGTACCCCCACAGGAAGAAATCGCAAAATGTTAGGTCAGGACTTCTAGGTGGCCATTGGGTAAGTTGCTTGTTGTAGTCCGCATCCAATCCATCAGCGAGGGAGATGTTCGAGGTAATCTCGCACATAGGCCGATCAGTGTGGTGGTGCATCATCCAACTGGAGAATGAAGTTGTCAATGTCGTCCTACAACTGTGGCATCAACCAAAGAGTTAATATATCCAAAAAAGTGTGTCCCGTGACTTTTACCTTTGTACAAACGGCCCGTAGTTTTAAATTTTTCATGCCATTCATCACATGGTGTGCCTAGAAGTTATTTAAAATTGCAATAAAATGAACAATTTTTTTAGTTTATTGATCTATGTATTATTTTAAGGCTTTTATATACCTGTTTTAATTATTACTAGCAATTATTTATAGATAATTTTCTTTATATCTCAAAGTTAGTAGTAGCCACTGCAGATAAATCATGACTTATCTGCTTAATTTATTAACTTGAAGATTTTGAAGGGCTAAAAAAGACTGAAAAAGTAATATACTGCTATAAAATTGATGCAGTTTTTACATTAGTGCCACATGAACAAAAAAAATAAATATCAAATCGAAAGATGAAGACAGGAGAACTTTCCTAAAGTACTGCACTTCTATCTGGTGCAGGATTTAAGAAAATAAACAATGGGTGCATTCAGTGAGAGAACAGATCCAATAATAAGAATTCAACTGGTCGTGGAACGTTGCCTCATTCCCTGAACGTTAGATGGCAGAACAGTTTGGTACAATATGGTTGACAATGCAGAGTTAGGTCTGTTAGTCGTACAACTGTGGCATCAACCAAAGAGTTAATATCCAAAAAAGTGTCTCCCGTGACTTTTACCTTTGTACAAACGGCCCGTAGTTTTAAATTTTTCATGCCATTCAAACAGATCCAATAATAAGAATTCAACTGGTTGTGGAACGTTGCCTCATTCCCTGAACATTAGATGGCAGAACAGTTTGGTACAATATGGTTGACAATGCAGAGTTAGGTCTGTTAGTAACCCTTCTCCACTGCAGACTCTGCCATTTCGGCTGACTAGTCACATGACACGCATGCTATTGCCTACGTCACTTCCATCAGGGCGAGAGACAAACTTTAAGAGTAAATCTACCTTACGGTTTGCTGTGGTGGTGCTTGTCTTTGACTGTTACTGTTTTACAGCATCTGGAAAGTGTATACTTCTAGGTCTGTTAGTAATCAAAATATGCGATGACGAACCCTTTTGGTTGATTTTCGATTAAAAATCACTCAAAAAAATAAAAAATAAAATTTGCACAAAATCTTACCTTTAATTATTAATCATGAAAATAAAAGAATGAAAATCTTAATATACAGGGTGATTCATAAAGAAGTATACACTTTCCAGATGCTGTAAAACAGTAACAGTCAAAGACAAGCACCACCACAACGAAGCATAAGGTAAATGTACTCTTAAAGTTTGTCTCTCGCCCTGACGGAAGTGACGTAGGCAATAGCATGCGTGTCATGTGACTAGTCAGCCGAAATGGCAGAGTCTGCAGTGGAGAAGGGTTTTTGTGTTCTTGAATTTAGCAAAACGGAATCCGCAACTGTTGTGCAACGGCATTTTCAAGCACGATTCGGAAAAGAAGCTTTAACTAGAAAATCTATGAATGGCATGAAAAATTTAAAACTACGGGCCGTTTGTACAAAGGTAAAAGTCACGGGACACACTTTTTTGGATATATTAACTCTTTGGTTGATGCCACAGTTGTAGGACGACATTGACAACTTCATTCTCCAGTTGGATGATGCACCACCACACTGATCGGCCTATGTGCGAGATTACCTCGAACATCTCCCTCGCTGATGGATTGGATGCGGACTACAACAAGCAACTTACCCAATGGCCACCTAGAAGTCCTGACCTAACATTTTGCGATTTCTTCCTGTGGGGGTACGTAAAGGACAAGGTATTCGTCCCTCCTCCTTCCTGTTGATCTAGCAGAGCTGAAACAGCATATCACAGCCATTATCGATGGACTTGATTCAGATACCTTAACACTCGTTTGGGCTGAATTGGATTACCAGCTCAATGTGTGTCGTGTGACTAAGGAGAGAGACATCTGTGAATGTCTCTAACAAAACTTAAAATAATCCCATACAATTCTGTTACAGGTAAAATATAATATCTTACATTGTTCTTAATTTATATTGCATTAAAACTGTATACCTCTTTATGAATCACCCTGTATAACCTGTATAATTAATAAAAATTTCATTAAAAACAACTATATGCATTTTTAATAACTGCATGATAAATAAAAACACATCCTCTTGTAATAATTCATAAATTTTTTGTGAAACTTGGGTATTTATTTTTTATTGTCGTTAACAGTTATGGTTAAGCTCGCATCCAACAAACAGCGCTGCCATCTTGAAAAAATTTTATGGATCATACTTTTGTAGCAAGTCAGAACTTGTGGATCCAATCTGCCACTGATCACTTGCCACTTGTCGTTCAGTAAAACAGATCCAAAACTTTTGTGGATCAGGTCGTACACTGAATGCACCCAATGAAATTATAGTATTTCTCCACACAATACTGGTGTGTGTCATCATTTGGAAACTTGAATATTTATTTCGGATTTCAAAACATTTAAAAACTACTTTAACAGAATCTGTCATACTATTACACTGCTCCTTTTTTGTAACAGGAAAGTTCAAGCTCTTCGAGCAGGGAAAGGAAGAAACTACGTTTTTAAATAACAGTATTTAATAAAAGTTAAGATTTAAAAATGTAGTTTTTTCCTTTTCCTGCTCAAAGAGCTTGAACTTTCCTGTTACTTTAACAAAATTGTCAGTGATAATCATCAATCAGCAGGGGGGCAAATCTTTAATTCTCTAATTTATAATTTTTTCTAAACGATGAAATTAAAGCATTGTAATTGAATATTTGCCTTCCCACCAATCAATGATTAAAAATGCAAATTAGTAATTCCATTGCATTAAAGATTCATTCCAAAACTATCAGCTTTCAGGTTTTCAAAATGGTGGCACACATTGGTTTAGGTACCTCTGGAGAAACACTAATTTCATTGTTCTATGTGATGCAGGTGTAGAGAAAATGAAGTGCAGTCCTTTAGAAATGTTCTCTACTCATCTTCATTTTTCAACTGGTAATATTTTTGCTCATATGTAGCTAATGTAAAATTCTACCATGAAATTTTGGTTTAAGGTACACTTAGAATAAAAACTTTTTATATATGAATTTTACCAATTTCATTGTATTCTAAATTTTATTGGTATATTTAGCAACTTTTTTACAAGATTTTTCGATAAATGATTTTTGGCCCAGATTAAGTCTAATTAGGGATATCAGACAAAATTATGAAACTACATACTCTAAAGGGGTGGATTCTAATGATAATACTTTTAGTACAAAGAAAAGGAGAGTTCAATATAAATTAGTGTTAGTGTATCAATAGTCATGGAGTTTAAATTAATTTATTGCAAAACTGATTTACCTAGACCAGGGGTGTCCAACCTTTTGGCTTCCTTGGGCCATATTTGAAGAAAAAATTTGTCTCAGGCCACACATAAAATATACTAATTCTAACGATGGTTGTTAAGCGAAAAAGTAAAAAAAAAAAAGTGGCCTATTTGCCACTAAATCCTACAAAATATTTCCCTTGAAATCTGAATTACTGATTAAGTGTTTATATCCTGACACTCCACAACTTTTGTTTTTTCAAATGGAAAAGTATCATTTTTATTGCATAGATTCTACTGATTTTTTTCATAGTAACTGTAGTGTAAGGCACTTTTTCTAAACAGTAACACTGGCATATTTACTGGTATAAGACAGTGTACCAAAATCTTGATTGAAAGTCACCTATATAATGTACAACAGAAATGCTAAGTTTATATTGCTTATTGCATGTAATCATAGTCTCAGTATAAAAAGTTTTTCTTTACATTGTTTAACTACACAGTATTATAAATCATTATTTTGGGTAAGCTTATTTTTTAGCTTTGTTTTAATTCATCATTTTTATTTATTATTATTATTATTATTATTAGCAAGAAAATGAAATTTTTCCTGATAACCATATCTTCTCAATTTAAGCAATTTTGATCCAATTAAATTAAAAATTGAAATCATATGAATGCATTGTTATAAAATTATAAAACTCCATTCACTTATTGAATTCCATGTCATTTACTAATGGATTTTCTCTGGAATGATTAGTTATTATATGAGCTTAGAGCCATTTGAATGAATATACTTAAAATACCACAGCAATGAATGTTCTTTTCAAATACACTGGAATTTGGTTTATCATGTCTGTTCTGATGCACTGTGTTCAAGCCTTTTAATGGATCAATCCTAGTGAGATTGACCAGATTTTTTTAAAGATAGAGCTGAGATCAGATCCCCTGAAAATAAGGAGTATGTCCAATACAACATTAGAATTTAAATTTATCAATAGCTTCCAAATATTTGACATTGTAGTTTAAAAACAAAGCATAAAAGCTTAAAATAAGATATTGTGCCAATTAACAATTTTCAGTTTATAATTTCACTTTCAGATTAATAAGATCCTTTAAATTTTAATTTCTGAAAGTTATTTTTCTAAATTTAAAATATTGATTTTTTTTTGTTATTACAAACTGTTAGAATTTTGTGTATTTCTGATCTGCCGTGAGAATCTTGTGCCAATTTTGCATATACAGGTAGGCCTCAATTAGTGTGAGTTCGATTAATGCAACTTATAAAAATATACTGTTTTTCAGTTAGTGCAACCAAATATTTGATTAATGCGAGTTGTAAGCATAGACCAGTCTTACTAACCAAAGGTCTGTCTCCTTTTATGATGTCAATTAACAAATTTATGTTAATTTTCAGATAGTAAAACCGGACGAGGAGCAGTCCAAGAACAGTCACTTGGCTTTGAAGGGGTGAAACAATACTTTTATATTTCTTTTCTTCGAAAATATGTTATATTCCTTGAAATCGTATTTCTAACTAGAATAGAACACGAACGCTTCTCAAGTTTTTACAATTACCATTTTCTCCAAAATAATTTTGTCCTTGTAGAAGACTACCTTCACATTATTTGCAATAAGTTTATATACATGATTTGATATTTTAAAAATTTTTGACCTTTTTACATTAATATAGATGTAAAATAATTACTGATTACTAAGAACAAAACATAGTAAATATTCTAATAAATGGCATAAAATTATTGAAAATATAATTAAAATTGCCCTCTAATAAATAGCCTATATTTTTAGAAATTGTTATTGATTTCAAAATATATGATAGATTTTGTTTTTTCAAATTTTAATGATAAAATTACCGTAACAAAACTCATAATTTATTCATTTTATAAAAAATAAAAAATATTAAAAGTTCCTTAAAATCTAATATTTTTATTTATGAAATTTAAATAAATTTTGCATATTATTTCTTAAAAAATAAAAATATAAATATAAGCGATAGCCTTTAATAAACAATTTAGTAAATTTGCGTAAAAATATTGTAGTCGACGCGCCATTTATTTGAATAATTAACATGTTAAAAAGACTAAAATTATATTTCTGGTCATTTATAGTAATCAATTTTCAAAAAATTCTTTTTTTTCTGGGTTATTGCACTTTTTATGGCAACATATTTTCGAAGAAAAGAAATATAAATATTTCTTTTCTTCGAAAATATGTTATATTCCTTGAAATCGTATTTCTAACTAGAATTATTTTCTCAATCTTAGGCATAGTATACAAAACAAATCTCATGATATTAACATTACATTTGAAGGATCTGGTAACAATTTCTCTTTTTGTGAATTTATCAAAAAGTTAAATCCGAATCGTGTTAACTCATCATCTTTCCGGCTAACTATCATTATATTTGCAATTGACGATTGATAGTCTAGAATTCTCTAGATTCTAGAATGACAAATTGCTTAGTATTGTATCTGCAAAGATAAAAAATGAAAATAGGAAGAGAAGGAAGAAGAAAGGAAGGAAAAAATAATTAATTTATAGAAAATAAAATTAATTAAAATTAATAATTAAAAAATTTAATATTGTATGAAAATTAGCATTATTAATACTGTATCATAATTTCTTGCAATAAGTGAATTAATTCATGCAAAGGAAAGGTATTCGGTAAGTATTATTTGTTTATGTTATTAGTTGAGTGATTATTCGTTTCTTGGAAGATTATCATAATCATTTTTTATGAGATAGATTACAATCATAGAATAATTTTTTTGTTTAAAGCATATTTAATGAAAAAGTCAGGGCTGGCTCAACATACGATCGAGCGGAGCACCCGCGCGATCGTATGATGAGCCATCTCTGACTTTTTCATTAAGAATGGAAATATCGTCGGCCGCATGACCACATGAAGGATCCAGATTGAATTTCGGTCCACACTTCCAGCTTTTCAAGAGAGATCCGGGCTGTCTGTTCAATCTGTCTTCAACATTCCGGATGATTCTGAAGTGGCGGCCTCCAAAAATATCTCTTGTGAGAGATATCATAACTAAAATTACCTTACCGGATACTCTTGAAAAAATCTGGATGGGTGAATCGGCCAGATGGCCACTTAATCAAGCATTAGCTTACTACATGAACATCTGGAAAAAATTCCCGAATTCCTTTCCAAGTGTCTAACTTTTCAACATGTCTACCAATCATTATTTAGATACTTTGTCACCAAATCATTGCTCCTTGGGTAACAATGGCAAAATCGCAACATTTTTCATCACAGTGGAACTTGTTTTTTCAAAACCTGGACGGTTGCACACAAATATTCTATATATGGCACACAAAGAATTTGAATTTATGATGGCAAAAGGCATAATCAGACATAAAATCCCCTGGGTAAGCCCATTGCACATGTTCAAAAGGCGAATGGTGATTGGCGCCCTGCGATGACTCTCGCTGTCTCATCGCCATAACGGTACCAGAGGCTTTATTATTATTACTACTTATCCCATATGAAAATATATCTTCCAAATTTTAATGCTAATTTTTCAATAATCTTAACTATTTCATAAATAATACGGTACAATTTTATACCAAACGAAAGAAAATAGTATCGATTAACGCCAAATGAAAGAAAATAGTATAGATTAAAAATTGACAATGAGTACAGAAAATTTTTTCAAGGAAAGGATTGCACTTCTATCTGATACAGGCGTCGAGAAAATAAAAAATGAAATTATAATATTTGTTCACAAGTAGTATCCCTTGTATTCAGCGAACGACTCAGCGCAAACCAGCGCTGAGTCATGGCTGCCAACGGCTTCGTTTTGCTGCCATCTGCCCATTAGAACAGTCAATCCAGTTTGTATAAAATATAACTGGTGGTAGTACCTAAACTGGTGCTCGCCGCCATTTTAAAAACTGTCTTGAAAGCAGAGATAGTTTTGAAATAAATCTTTAATATAAAGGAATTATTGATTCGAATTATAATCATCAGTCAGTGGGCGGCGAATCTTTAATTCTCTAACGTATAGTTTTTTGTGTTGAATCTAACACAACGGAATTGCCTATTCACACTTTTAATTATTAATCGGCATGAAGAAGGCGGCCGGATGGCTGAGAGGTAACGTTGTCGACGTGCCATGCAGGAGGAACCGGGTTCACGTCCCGGGTCTGGTCCCGGATTTTTTTCGGGGTACTGGGCTCGGCCCGGTGATCCCCGTCCTTCACCATCCGGCTTCCCCTCCATGGTGTGGGTGCAGCCCGTGGTTGGAAGTGGCCCCGCCCCCTTAGTAATCTCCCTGATTAGAAAGGCGGCCTAAAAAAATAAAAATAATAAAATAAAGATGGCATGAAGCAAATTTTCATTTTCAATACTTTAATTTCATCTATTGGAAAAAACTATACATTAGGAAATTGGATTCGCCTCCACCGACTGATAATTAAAACACAAATCGACAATTCTGTTGTGTTAAAGATTCATTCCAAAAACTGTATATCGGATTTGAAAATGGATTTTCAAAATGGCGGCGCGCACAGATTTAGGAACTGTGTGAAAAATACCGTAATTTTGTCGTTCATTTTCTCGACGCCTGTACCAGATAGAAGTACAGTCCTGTTGTAAAGTTTTTCTACTCATCGACATCTTTCGATTGGTACTATTTATGTTCATATGGCGCTAATATAAAATTATACCAACAACTAATTTCAGATACAAATTGATTTCTCAAAATTGTTCAACTATACCATATCTTGAGATTCTTCCAGGAAGGAAATTCTTTTTCTTTCTCTTATTATGAGAACATGATTAATTAATTCATTCTGATTAGTTATTTTTTCAAATTATTAAAAATAGTTTACTTTTTACTTTTTATATTCTTGAATTCAAGATATTCAAAGTAAAATATTTCCAGATCCGAATGACAGAATTAAAACTTGGATTCATGTAATTTCTGTAGACGCATTTTATAGACTATATTAATATTAATAAATACTGTCACATTTTAATTACATATTACCATAATATATTAAGCTGAAAATTACATGTTCTCAGTTTTAAAATTAATTTCCAAGGAAAGTAATTGGAAAAAATTAGAAATTATACATTATTTTTAAAAATTTACTTTTAATATACAGCAGACACTCGATTATCCGGGATTGGATTATTTGGGGTGCTAATTAACTGGGTCGGAAGTAATGATCAATTATCGATATTTTATCTTAGATATTCTATCTGAAAGATTTTTAAACGCTCTAGATTAATTTCTTTATTGTATCTCAAATAATTGAAGCTAAAAATTAGAACCAAATTAAAATTATAGATATTTCAATAATTCCTTGCTGCAAATAAATCAATTTTCTCTTTCCTTTTTTAATAAATTATAGAACATTTAGATATATATATGTAATCCTCTTCACATTTTGTGTGAATGTGTCGGGCCCTTTCAAGGCTAAGGTATGGTCTTCTTAGGTTGCATTTACCTGCATCCGTTTACAGGTTAGGTTAGTTTTGTTGTCTTATGGTAATCCTCTTCACATTTTGTGTGAATGTGTCAGGCCCTTTCAAGGCTAAGGTATGATCTTCTTAGGTTGCATTTACCTGCATCCGTTTACAGGTTAGGTTAGTTTTGTTGTCTTATAGAACTCATTACAGGCTGGCTAATATCCATGATGGGGTCAACCGATGGTTGAAGGATGGGGTTCAACGAGCCGGACCCAGACCCCTCCTGAAAAACTGGAGGTATGGGACCCGGATTTGAACCCGGATCCTCCAGGGTGGTAAGGCCCCACAGCTTTACTACGCGGCCATCCGGCTCACTCTGTTAATAGTCCCATTGAAGTAGATACTGTCTTTCGTGAGGTTTCATTCTATAAGACGGGACTTCATATAGGATGATCCTGTTGAGGTGCACAATAGACCACTGATGGTTGCAGTGCTAGGGTTATGCAAAGCCCTTTTCCTACAATACATGTATGCAAACAATTTATTTATTTTTTAATATTAATTAAGTTTTTTGTCCATAATTCCATTTTTTTGGAGTATTTTAGATAATCCGCGGTAATTCATTTCCCGACTATCACGGTTAATCGGGAGTATACTGTATTTAAAGCGAGAGAAAATAGATTAAGCATACATTCAACTCTTCATTTATTGATTAATCATTAAAATGAGATTTAAAAAAATAAATATTCTTGGTTGGAGTAGAGCCAATATAATTTCGAATAAATCTAAAACAGATAGACATAATATTAATAAAAACTCTTATTTTATTTGAATTTTTGTTATATTACATTGACCTAGTTTTTTTAAGTGTAAGATTAAATAGGTCTTCAGCAAAACTGCTTCACTCCAGTTCCATTTTAGATATGCAAATTTCTAATTTATTGCAAATATAATTTTTATAAGCATAATATAAATTTTATATTACATATATAAAACTTAACTTATTTATTACATTAAAAGCTCATTTATCTGTTTTATTTATTAATTTAGAAAAATTCTATATTCTAAGTTAATAATTAAAAAAATGAATAAATTGTGGTCAACATATTACAAATATTTATATATGGAATTTTAATTCTTTAATATTATCCTAAGTAATTAGAAATCATTTGAAATTATTTATTTTTGCTAAGATAGCAATTTATAAAAGTTTCTGTTGTTATTATTTTAATATGTTTATAAATTTATCCCATAATTTGTACGCTTGATGAAATTTTTGATTAAATTGATAAGTTTAAAAGAAATAACTTTCGGGAGAGCTTTATTGTATCATAATCATCAGTAGAATTGCATAATTATTAATTTAAAATCCAATCAGCCATATTGTTCCTTCAAAACTTAAGATAATAATTTTTATTTATTTTTAATATATGCCATCAATACATACAATAGTTGTAAAATCCTATCCTACATTTTTAGTAATCCAAAATTCTATAATTCAATATTTTTGTATATTATTATTTAAATGCAAGCGGTCCTCTAGTTACGAACATTCGTATTTACAAACATGAAATTTCTATAATTTTAAGTAATATGATAGCAAAATGCTCTAACATAATGTAAAATTACACAGTTAGTTAACATATTACGATAGTATTTCAAAATGGCGGCGATCACACCAAAAATTCCTCGCTTTATATTCAGAAATTGTCATTAAAATCTGTGAAATAATAAACTTAATTGATTAATTTGCAAAATATATTACAATATACAATATGTAAAGTTTTTTCAATACTTTTGGAGCCAAAATAACATCAGTAAGCTTATCTGAGTACGAACAACCCGATTTACAAATAAACTTACGTACGAATTATATTCTTAACAGAAGAATGCTTGTATACTGTAATTTTTGCCTCTTACATATTGAATTATTGAAAAAATTTCGTCCTCTTGTTTGATAGTTAATTGACAATTTTCTTCTTTGACTTTTAGATTTTATGATTATGTAGTAATACTTTTTTAAAGTAAGTAATGCTTAATTATTCGAACAACATGCTTTATTAAATATGGAATTCTCGTGACTGAAAGATATGTAGTCTACTGATAATGTGAAGATTGCGTGCGTGGTAATAGTTTTTATCTCTTATTTATTTTATAAATTTCACAAACTTTTTTATGAAACAAATTAAATTTACATTATTAAGAGTTCCATGTCCAATCTGCAAATTTTATACATTATCATCATTAAATGTTACAAAACTTTCTAGCCAACGAGGCAACGAATCTCTTCAATCACGAAACAGTTGTTCGGGTTGAATATGAAGCATGCATAAGTTATGAAAACATTCGGATTTAACTGGCTTTTGGAAATTAATCCCACTATTATTTCCCTGTTTGACTTGACTTTTTCATATCAATAAACGCTTGGAAAACTGATTAAAAATACAAAAATTTATATAGTCATGTTACAAAAACTATGATTCATTCAAAGTTGGAATGATTCATTCAAAAATGCAATGTTTTGGTGACAGTTTTATTTTAAAATACTATTTTAAATTTGGAAGATTTTCGCTGTTGTTTTCATATACAGTGCCCGCCGCTTTATAAAATCGCTGCTTAATAAAATCAGCCGCTTTATGCAATCAAATCCTTAGGAACGGATTCAAATCAATGCAATACAATTGAAAAATCGCCAGGTAATAAAATCAACATCGCCGCTTATAAAAATCATTCATTGCAGGTACAAAAACAAAAATCGCTTTTCTAATCGAATTTTTAATTCAAAGTTCACCAGTTCTTCGGTATTCCAATTTCAGGTGTTCGATTAGTCCATATGAATCACAGGAAACGGGAGAGTGTAAAACAATAAAAGCAGTGATAATTACTGTAAATGATAATTATCGGCAATAACATTTACAGAAATCCGAGTGAAAATACAGCTGGGTGCGGCCTTACTGTTGCCAGATCTGGCGATTTTTAATTTTTTCTTTTTTTTTTTGACGACGAAATATATAATTTAAAATTGCTGATATAGAGATTTAGCGACTTTATAATTCCCTTTATTGAAAAAAAAAAATTATTTTTGATATAAGAATTTTCTTACTATTGCTCTAGTTCTTTGTGATTTTCCGTAAACTGGAATTGGCAACAGCTTAAGCATAAATCATTTCACTTCACTTTTTCGCTTAACTGATTACATAATATACAGTATAAGTTCAATAAGTGTTCGTCTATCAGTTATATAGCTTTATATTATTATTATTATTAACGTTATCTTTTAATCTAATTTTCATTATTTTTTATTTTTTTATATCCCCGCATCTATCATTTTCTCGTATCCATAGTTTTTTCGGGAGTCCCGACGAAACGATGAACCGAGATTACACTGTATATAACAGCAAAGTACAGTATATACAATATAAAAAAAAAAAATCGAAAATTATGCTTTTTTGACATGCACTGCTTAATGTTATCAATCGGTTATTGTTATCAAAATAGATCGGTCCCAAAGTGATTCTAATAAGCGGCTTCTACTGTATATCGTATTTTATAAGTCTCGTTTTAATTATGTTATCTGTGAACTGGATTTTGAAAAAAGGTGGAAAATTTTAGATCGCCGTTTTTTAAAATCAGCCGGTTAATAAAATCAAAACGATTCGGACAGAAGTGATTTTATAAAGCGGCGGGCACCTGTATATCAAGTCATTTTTATCAAACACCATTACTTTCATTTTTCTATGACAACATGATGACATAGTGGCTTTGTATCTGAAGAATTGGATTGAATTCCGGAGTACCACATTTTTCCTTAATTTTCAGAAGGCGTCAAGTAAGGCCGGATCTATATATGCATATTTTGCAAATATAAAACGAAAGAATTAAAATGGGCCTTCATCGAAAATTTTGGCGATAAAAAATTTAAAATATACGTGTTATTACCGCTATAATGTTTGTGATGGGTAGTGGCGCCGATAGGGCGGGGAAGAGGAGACAAATTCCCCGGGCTTGTAGAAAATTAAAGGGAGTCATTTTTATCAAACACCATTACTTTCATTTTTCTATGACAACATGATGACATAGTGGCTTTGTATCTGAAGAATTGGATTGAATTCCGGAGTACCACATTTCCTTAATTTTCAGAAGGCGTCAAGTAGGGCCGGATCTATATATATGCATATTTTGCAAATATAAAACGAAAGAATTAAAATGGACCTTCATCGAAAATTTTGGCGATAAAAAATTTAAAATATACGTGTTATACGTTTTGGCGCCGATAGGGCGGGGAAGAGGAGACAAATTCCCCGGGCTTGTAGAAAATTAAAGGTCCCGGGCCGCTTCCTAACAATAAGAATTTATTATATATACCGGTATATATATAGGGGCCCAAAGCTTGGTTCGTACCGGGACCCGGCATTTCTCTCGGCACCACTGGTGATGGGCGAAAACTTGAAAAAATATAATTAAGCAGCTAAAAAAAAAAATGGAGTCTTTTTAAATGTGGGGGCCTGAATCAGTCATTTCACTCGCTTTATGATATATTCGGCTATAAGATTAAAGCCCGGCCTATGCTCAAAATCTGGTTCGTACCGGGACCCGGGATTTCTCTCGGCACCACTGGTGATGGGCGAAAAGTTGAAAAAATATAATTAAGCAGCTAAAAAAATGGAGTCTTTTTAAAAGTGGGGGCCTAAATCAGTCATTTCACTCGCTTTATGATATATTCGGCTATAAGATTAAAGCCCGGCCTATTTTAAAATCTATTCTTCAATCTTCTGGTTGTTGCCATCATTGCTGTTGGCCATAACCAACGATCTAAATATATACTGGACAGACTGCTCAATACTAGCAACAGGCGGCAGGATGGCCGAGTGGTAACACGTTGGCATACCACGCAGGAGGATCCGGGTTCGTGTCCCGGGTGGGGGAATCTCCTGAAAAGTTTTTCTGGGTGCTGGGACAGCCTGGCGATCCCCGTCCTTTACCATCTGGCCCCCCTCTAGGGGTGTGGGTGCAGCCTGTGGTTGGAACTGTCCCCGCCCCTTAGTAATCTTCCTGATTGGAAAGGGGCGTAAAAATGCAAAAAAATAAAAAATATCAGTGGGTGATCGGTTAACGAACATAATCCGTTCCCAGAAAATGTTCGTTATCCGAATTGTTCGTTAACCAATCATCGATTTACCATAGGATTTTATGGGAATTTGATTAATTCGTTCCGGAGACCCAAAAAACATAGTAAGAAATTATATATTTTTTTATTTATGTTTA
>AYEL01073962.1:0-21449 GCA_000484575.1 Olivierus martensii
TCATTCCATTTTAACCTTCTATCTATTATTATACCAAGGTATTTGAGTGTATCAACGTTTTTGATTCTATGATTGTCAATTCCAATACTAAGTCTTTTCTGTAAAGTTTTACCTTTAGTAAGTATAATAGCATGGCTTTTTTCAAAATTAATATTTTGTTTAGCTCTGTGAGCCCAATTATGATTTCGCTTAAAACCGTGTTAGCCTGCCGTTCAAGGTTATCTCTACTCTGATGGCAGAAGAGGACGAGAACATCGTCTGCATAAGCCTGTATTTCAGTTCCTTTAGGAAGCTTAATATTCAGTAGGTCATCAAGTAATATACACCAGAGTCCCGGTCCAGACCGGGACCCCTGTTAACACTTCTTCTGTTAACAGTTTTAGAAACTTCAATATTGGGTGTAATTATTTGGACAGTTCTATCGGTTAGTGGTTTTAGATCCGTCCGTGTAAATACTGAGCCCTTTAAACTTTTCGTTGTACTGACAGAGATTAGGTTCACACAAATCAGCAATGTGATAGGAGGAAGTGTCTGTATTTGCCACTTCAAGATGATTGTCGGTGATAATTTTATAAGCCTCAGAAAGCTCCCCAAAGATTTCATAATTTTTGTTTTCAGTGAGTTGGTTAAGATCATTCCCAAAGTTATGCACAGTTTTCCAGATTAATCAGTTCTCTGTAATTTGTAAGTCAATAGGTATTAGTCCAGAAATTACCAAAAGGGCTTCAGTGGAGATCGTTCTGTATCCTCTGCAGATACGTAAAGTAGATTTACGTTGTAAACTGAGGAGTTTCTTTTTATTTACTTGCCTATTCAGCGCTTCTTCCCAAACTGGGGATGCATAGGTAATGATGGGCTCGATAGCGCCTTTATAAATAATTCTAGTAATTTTATAGTCCAGTCCCCATCCACCTGCAACCACAGAGGTCAACGTCTTAGTAATTTCATTAGCTTTTTTAATAACATACTGTATATGATCATTCCATTTTAACCTTCTATCTATTATTATACCAAGGTATTTGAGTGTATCAACGTTTTTGATTCTATGATTGTCAATTCCAATACTAAGTCTTTTCTGTAAAGTTTTACCTTTAGTTAGTATAAGAGCATGGCTTTTTTCAAAATTAATATTTTGTTTAGCTCTGTGAGCCCATTTATGAATTTCTCTTAAAACCGTGTTAGCCTGCCGTTCAAGGTTATCTCTACTCTGATGGGAGAAGAGGACGAGAACATCGTCTGCATAAGCCTGTATTTCAGTTCCTTGAGGAAGCTTAATATTCAGTAGGTCATCAAGTAATATACACCAGAGTCCCGGTCCAGACCGGGACCCCTGCGGACATCCTCTGTTAACAGTTTTAGAAACTTCAATATTGGGTGTAATTATTTGGACAGTTCTATCCTCAAAGTAGTTTTTAATTATTTTATAAAGGTTTTGAGGGCATTTTCTTTTAGAAAGATTTGTCAGTATAAAATGATGCCTTGCCAAGTCAAAAGCTCCACTAAAATCTATCGAAAGAAGGAGTGCATCCTTACCCATAAGTCCACGAGCGCGCAAGGTCTAAGCCTGTCATTCCGTTAGGTTAGTTAATCCGAACTATCCTCATAGAATATTTTTATCTGGCGGTGGCCACTTATAGAGCCGCCATCATCACAGGCTGACCAACACCCATGATGGGGTCAACCGGAAGATTGAAGGATGGGTTTCAATGGTCCGGATCCAGATCCCTCCTAAAGAATTGGAGGAGTGGGACCCTCGGATCCTCCAGAATGGTAAGCCACAGCTTTACCACGCAGCCATCCGGCTCATCTGTCATTCGGTCAGTCCGCGGGTCCCACAGTTTGTTCTGTGAAGTGTTCGTTAACCGAACATAAAAATCTTTCAAAAAAGTGTTCGTTATCCGAACTGTTCGTTAACTGATCACCCACTGTACTAGCAACAAGCGACGCCGTCCACGCTACATTGGTTTATCCCACCAACAACGTCGCAAAATCGACGATGTAGCAAATTGACTTTGTTTTGGTGGCCAGACGTAGCCCATTTATGTTAGTAAGTATGGTGACCAGATCCAAATAATTAATAAAAAGGGTCTAGTACACCAATATGCACTATTATACCACTCGATCCCACTCCTTTAGTGACTTCGTTGTCTCTATAAACGTATCATTAGCAGCAGTCTATCCAGTATATATTTTTAGATCGTTGGCCAATACTAATCAACCATTTAATTCTGAATCAAGAAAAATATGATAAATTTTTATTCATCAATATAAATTAGTCTGTATCATTTCTATCGGTTAATTATTAGAAATTTGTCCTAACTTCATTATGTACTAAAAATTACTGAGCTCTGTTTCCTGGGCTACATGTAAGAGTTTTATAATGGAGTGCCCTCAGGGCCCGATTTACCAATAGGCCGACTAGGCCGCGTCCTAGGACCCCGCAATTCTAGGGGCCCCAAAACTATCAATTACTTTACAACTTTTATAAACTTATAATAAGAAAAAATAAGTTTTTATTAAAGTGCTAGATAGAAAGTAAAACTTTGAAGGTTCCTTATAAGTTATAAGGAGTCTTTAAAATTAGACATAGCTGATTTGAATTTTTAGGGACCCCAAAGCCTTGTTCGTCCTAGGGCCCTAAAAATGCAAATCCGGCTCTGAGTGCGCTAAAGGATGATTAATCGCTTCACGTATTAAAAATTATATTAGCTAAATTATTAAAGAGATTTTAGATTTTCAATGCATTTTTTAATATTCTTTTAACTTATACATACATAAAAATAGAACCGTTTTTAATGTCGACAATATAAACTGTTCAAAACACTAATGTATTTAAATACCAGTTCAAAATTGGGTTAATAGTTTTCAACTTTAGAATATTTTTCTTTAAAATCGATAGGTTTACTTATACAAAAATTTTAGATTTGATTTGAGAAAAAATGAATAACATTCTGCATCCCAAGCTTAATTTAAAGTTCAAAAACTAAAAGTAAGCTTTTTTACGGTTTCAAAACTTTCATAATTTACAATTTTGCTGTGAACAAACTATCCCCAGCCGCACATATTTTTTGCAATTTAGACTATTTATAATCTTGTTTATACAGTATGAGATAAGAAATTTTATCATTTTTGAGATTGGAATTGCGATAGGTCCTCCAAAAAAAATATAACTTGTGCATTAAATTAATTATTCTAATCTTATCTCAAGCGTGGATATGAAGTATAGTAGGTTGACTTACACTAGTCAGTAAAATAATTGAAAAATAGCAATTTTGATGTTTCTTCTCTTTATTTCTCTATTTTTTAAAATCATATAAAGGTAAGAGGAGTAAATGTTTACCAATCAGAATGAAAACTTCTATGACAAGATATTTTATCTATCAGATAAATATTTTACAGATAATTCTATAAATATCGCGATAAATCATTACTGATTTTGCTAACGCTTCTGCATTATGACATTCTAAAATATAAACTTTTTAACAATAACAAAATTTGCGCTTCTAATAATTATATTAATAAATATTGTGTCTTATATTTATCTCAAAAATTTTATTTACTATTAATGAATAATTATTAAAAATATATATTGAATTAATTTATTATATTTACGATATTCAGAATTATAATAAATGTGCAGATTGTCGATAAAAACGAATATTTTATCATATTTATGACTTAATCATTTAATTTCAGGTTTTTCTTTGCATCTCATAGATGGCGTCATGTATATCAAAATCTGATCAAAATACATAGATGTCAAATGTTACTTTGACATTTAATAAAATGTGTCAAAATATGCAGTTTTATATCTTAAAAATAAAAATAAAATTTTACTGTTGGCAAATACAGCCATAGCATAGCTACAGCCATTTTATACGAGAAAAAAAAGATTGTAAATAACCATAGCGTGTCACGTTCGATAAAGTTTCAAATATATTGTACTGTATAGAATTTTTAAAATTTCGAATGCTGCTATCTCGGGACGAAAGTGAGTGGAAGCTTCAGATTGAACGTAGCAACCCAATCAATATCTTAGATAAAAGGAAATATTGGTAAAATTTGAATGGTGTCTGATGTTTTGTTCTTGAAATATATTAAAGACGGCCTGACAGATATGCAGATAGAAAAATAATTGCGTAAGACTATTATTATAATATTTAAAATGCAGTCGGACCCCGTTAACACGCTGCAGTTGGGGTCCATGGTTACTAAACCGAGGGTTAAGTGAACCGCGAGTTACAATATTAATATAAATTGAACGATAATATAAGTTCCAACATTGATATGAATTTTCTGTGTGATTTGACCAACACAAAATGGTTGAACATGCAGCTAATCTCACTGATCACGAGATTTAATGACGAAGATGTCTAGGAGGGAGTGATATCACAAACGATTGCTTATCAAGATTGTTTATCAAGGGAGCCATGGTAAAACCGCGTGTTAAGCAGACTCGCGTGTTAACGGGATCTGACTATATTTTCAAATGACCATAATATTATTCACACCCGATATCTTCAACTTCAGAGCTCAATTTCATTTCAATTTCAGAGTTATCTTCAATTTAATGCTTCGAACTATTGCCAACTTGTAACCGAGACTACTTTTATCCCATAAAAATTGAAGCATGAAAGAGAAATGCTCCCTTTAAATCATTATGCTGGTTGCATAAAAGGAGATTGTAAGACAAGCAAAGGCTCTTATTTTAGATCCTCCTTTACAGAGAATTAAAGAGTTGAATGCATTCCACAAAAATCAAAGTAGGATTATTACAAGGTACTGTCATCTTAGAAGACATCTTCACTTAATTGGGATTGTTAATACTGTATTCCCAATTTGTAAATGATGTCAGAGAAGAAATGAAACTCCTGACATGATCTATAATTAACAAGATTACAAAAGATTCCTGGTTACAAAAAATTCCTGGTTAATAAAAAGTGCACCATTTATTTTACAATAAATTTCTGCGCTGTTTATTATTGGTATTATTTGCTTAATAAGTAATATTAAAATATATTTCATTTAGAATAATAATATAATTAAAATTTTGATTTTTAGAGAAATTTCAACATTATTTATATTACCTAAATTATGGTTATTAAATGGTAATTAAAACAATAAAAGATGAAAAATCATACTTTATATATAAAGATTTTAACCTCTCTACTATTAAATATTTAATTAAAACAATAAAAGATGAAAAATCATACTTTATATATAAAGATTTTAACCTCTCTTTAAAAAAAGACCAATTATCATCATTCAATAATTTATGCTGCATTAATTAGAGGGCACTATATATTAATTTCCGGTATACAGCACTGTACAGTACTGTATACCGGAAATTAACATGTAGTGCTCTCCAATCTTAGAAAGTTAAAATTTATTAAATTAATTTTAGAAAATTAAAATTTATCAAAATGTCAAATGCAGTATTGTAACGGTACAGTATTTGACATTTTAATAAATTTCATTTTTCTAAAAATCTATATAATGTAATTATTATAAAGAAAATTTCATTATTTTTCATTTTTATAATTTTTTTCATTTTTCAATTTCAGTTTCATATTTTTTCATTTTTTTCAATTTCAGTTTTATACTTAGTTCATTTTTTAATTCTATTTTTATAATTTGTTCCATTTTTCAATTTCAGTTTTATACTTAGTTCATTTTTAATTTTATTTTTATAAATTAATTTTTTTGTAATGTTCACATTATGAAGAATGTGATACTGAACACTTGATTAATTATTCATTAAATTAATTAAACAGACATTTTCTAGGAAATATTCAATTTTTATTCAATAATATGTTTAATTGTATAATTATTAACTTTAAAAAATATAAAATTTTCATTATTAGTATGGCATTTTACCAAATAAAACTAACAATAAAACTTTTTCATAGGCACGCAATATACAGTATATATTTTATAGTTTTCTTGTGTTATGTTTAAAGCTTTTAAAACTTCCTCAATTTTTATATGACCTTTATTCTAAATAAAATTTCTCAAAGTCGGTTCAAAAACCATTGTTCCTGTCATAAAACACACCAAATGCATTATCAATCACAGATGACATCGCGTGTTCATGTTGTTTCACTAATGTTTATTTTTCTTTCAAAACAGAATATTATTCCACATTGTTTTTTTTTTTGTTCAACGTAACTCATTTATTTTCCCTATATAAAAAAATCACAATTCTATTTTTTGTTAGGATTAAAATCCGAAATATCTTTCTAAAGATAACTCGAAAAGTTTAAAGATAATTCAATCTTAGTATTTTATTTTTAATATAAAATCCCATCAGTATTCACTTCCCAAGGCATTTCTAAGTTAAGGTATATGAAAAATTAAAAATTAATATTAATAATAGCAACATTTTTACAAAATAAAAATGCAAGAAGATAAGTTTAGCAATATAATTTATTTAAAAAAATATATATATATTTATAAGCAGATTCGCTCTTCTAGTTTTGCAACTTATGCATAAATAATTATTCTCCAAATTGATATTTTTATGGAAATGGTAGTTAAAAATAAATATCTTTTAAAATATTTACTAATCTGCATAAAACTGTGAAAGACTTTGCATAAAATTTTTATATTTAACTAATTTTTTTAGAGGTGGAAACGTTTAAAATTGTTATTAAATCATTTAATCGTAAATAATTATTTTTAAATAACGTATTTGAAAAAAAGTATGATCGATTATTATTTAAAAATATTGAATACAAAAAATTTTTAAAAAACTTCTTTTTATTTTTATACAATAAATAAAAATATCTAGTTCATCAGATAAATCTCCTGCGGAAATTTTTCAACCTTGAAGAATAAATTTTTAAAGATGTCGAGAAAATTTTAATTTGCATATTTATTTTTATATAGACAAATATTTTTTTTTTGTTTTGTTTTTTGTCCTTAGCCAACTAAACCACATAACAGATATTCATGAAAATTCAAATCTTTAAAATTATAATTTTTAAGAAGAAAAAAATAAACATTACAAATATCATTTTTCTTAATAAATTAGAAAAATTTTCTTTAATATATTTCTTCTAATTTTTTTAATTTATTTTTTTGATAAATAAATCAAAATTTTGCCACTGTATAAAAGAACATTATATATTATCTTGGCATGAACAAATAAAAATAATAATGGATGGAGATGATGTTGAAAATAATAAAATACTGCAATTTATAATTTTTTCAACATTTCCATGAGAAAATAAATTGAATTTTTAAGATTGTCTTCTAAAATATGTGCTTATATATATATATTTTGTTTTTAAATTTGGTACAAGCAAATAGTAGACATTGATAAACAATGGTGCCTTAGTTATAACATTAATAACTTCATTATAACGTTTATAAAAATATCTTTATGCAAATTATCCATATATATCATTGCTGATAGTCATTTTCGTATTATTTATCACAGCAGCAACTCAAATGCAATGTTAAAACTATCAAGATTGAATGTTTTTCTTTAAAAATCAATATTATGAATGTGATGCATATTTTTAGCATTATTTTTATTCCATGATGCACTTCAGATTGTATAAAAATGCAGTTTCTGTCAAAATTTTAGTTATAAAACAGGGAAAAAAACTATAGATTGAGTAACAAAAGTGACTTTTTCCTAAACTAATGGAGTGGAATGCTCATATCTTCTTCAAAAATTTCCTTAAAAATTCTTAAAAGGTAGATGACTCCATTTAAACTTCATCAGTTTAAAGCTAAAAGTCGATTAAAAGATAAGTTTATGAACTATTTTTTTATAATTTATAGTTTTAAATGTTGATGGTAATGGAACAGCCTGACTTTTTTACATTATATAAAAAAACGTCTTACTACCTCTTACAAATATGCCATGTTAATTATGCCATATTTGTAAGAGGTTGTAAGAATTAGGAATGCAGTCATACCCCAAGTTTCGGCTCCTCGACTTATGACGCTTCGGACTTGCACACATTTTGAATTTCTATCCTTCCCTAAAGTTTCAGTGTTTAATTTGGAGTTATGACTCTTCAACAGAAAATTTTTGGAAAAAAATGCGCATTTTTGTCAAAATAAGGCATGCACTATTTCTTTTATGCTAGTTATGTACGTATATGACAGTTGCAATGCATTATATGCATTGATAAATGAAAAGAAGATAGTGCTTCAAGTAATGGCATCAGTCTGGAACCTAAAGTTACATAATTCCGGTTGTATGCCTGTAAATAATAAAATAAAATAAATGGCGACTATTTTAATCTTATATTCAGAGAATATTATGAGTATTATGTTATTGATATAACCATAGACAAATTTCTTAAGCGTGAAACAAAATCAGCAATGTTTGAAGATTGATGGAATTCTAATAATGTATAATGGTTAAAACTAAAAAAAAAAAACTGAAATTTAATATACAAACTGTACAACGAAACAATGATAAAATGGTCTTAGGATTGATGGAATTCTAATAATGTATAATGGTTAAAACTAAAAAAAAACTGAAATTTAATATACAAACTGTACAACGAAACAATGATAAAATGGTCTTGGCAACATATGTCAGTAATTAAAAAACAACTCATAATAAAAACACTTTGTTTCTCGATCGTCCATCGGATATCTTCATTCAGGAATAAATAATGTCCTTGATGCGTTATTGGTAATTTTCTTGTTCATACGTTTGCTGAGAAGGTGGATGTTGATAAGATATAGAGTTCTGTTGATAAGACGAGTGAGGTTCTTCAGCATGAATTTGAGTGTGAGCGTGGTTTTGGTGATAGGATGCTGGAGGTTCTTCTGCATGGATATGAACGTGAGCTGGATTTTGATGCGACACACCTGGTTCGTTTGTTTTAATTGTTGCCCTGAATCCTAGAGCATCAGCAACATATTCTACGTGACGATATATTCCATATGCGTCCGTGTAACCGTACGATCCTCTTTTTGTTCCATGTTCGTCACTCTCCTCTCTGTGAAACTGGCTGTTTCCATGCTCGTCTTTCAGATCATAACCAAAGCTGTACGGTGTGGCCTTCTCCTATAAATAAATCCCACAGGTTATGTAAATATTCTCAGCATTATATCTATACTAGCATTAATTAAAATGATATAATGCTATAAACTTATAAAATACGTTTATAGTAACATCGATTTACATAATATATGCAGTATAATGAGCACAGTAGTATCTAATTAATTATGATATGGGCAACTGTTGAATGAGTCTTCTTTATTGATACTAACAATAACATTATGTCGTGACGATTAATCTTGATCAAGTTCAATTATTTATTTATATTAAAAGCAAAGATGAAATCAAATTTTTATGTACAATTAAGCTAAATAGAAGCGTGATAAATCAATTATTTTTATCATCTACCATGGAATAACTGTGAAATATTTATGCTAAGAAACCCTACTCACGAAGAACCCATAGATAAAACTACAAAAGATGTATCTATGGGAAGCTGGTTGCATTTATTTTCTATAAAACTATGTCTCTGTCTCCATTTTCAAGTTATAGATGGGAATTTAAATCGAATCAAACAATTTTACCCAAAGTTTTAAGCTCAAATTCTGATTTTATTGCTAAATTTACGAGTTAATTAAACTTAAAAAAAAAAAGATTCTCAAATATAGAAAACATCTTGTTTTACTTACTTGGTAATGGTTCTCTTCTTCGTAATTTCTGGTTAATGGTTCTCCTTCGTAACTCTTTTCATAATTTGGTTCCACGGCTCGAACATAAACACCGTAATCATTTCCATGCTGATATTGAGCATTAATAAGATTTAACAAGCCAACAAAAATCACAAACTGAAATATAAAAATAAAACGTTATTTCTGCCAACAAGCATCGTTCTTTTAATCCAACAGCAACATCTCTAATCTCCAACAGGCCTCTCTATTCTTACCTTCAACATCATAATTGTTAACAGCGAACAGTCACAGTTCATCTCTGTTTAGTTAACGACATGTCAACCGCTATTCGTGCGTTTCTTACTTATATAGGCGTGGATCGTCCCAAAAAACTCTCCTATGAAATCTAGGCCAAGTCTTAGAACTTCAATCTGAGACAATCATAACAATATGTCAATGTTGCGTTGCTTGGATGAATCGTGCCTTCTGGCTTTTCCTTATTTCCGCTTTACTCGAAACTAAAATTAATTTTTACCTCGTAAATTTGAGATTCTCCAAATTTTTTAATCTGTAAGGAAATAATAATAAGTTCGGTATCAAATAATGTCTGTGAAAAAAGAATGATGAGCCTAAAGATAAATCTTAACTTTGAGACTCCGCAAATCGCGATAAAAATCATTAAAATATATTAAATCATAACTGCAGATAACTAGTAAGCAGCTATTGAATAGATTATTGTACGCTAATCATCTCGTTAACAGCAAATTATCATAGATTTAATGTAAAACTATAATCAGATGATGTTAACAGATTATCAGAATTAAAGCATAGTAATTAATACATAATATTTTAATTATATAAAGATAATAGTATATAAGGGAAATCATACATTTCCGTCAAATTTTTTGCTTTAACAGTTCGTTTATAATGATCTAGGCAACGAACTTTATACATTTACGGATTCAAAACATATTGTAGAAAAAAAAATCCGGTTCATAAAATGCTTTCAATAGTTTGTCCTGTTATAGGATTTCTTTTGAACTTGACACGCCAAAAACCATGACATTAATCATAGCAATAGCAATGACCTGTCTTTAATATAATTTATGTCAGTAATTGTCACCGCATAAAATTGTCCACCGATCAGAAGGAAAAAATGTAAATTGTAATCGCATTTACTGCAGCTTATCTCGAGACAATTAAAAGTACTTAAATTTGAAAGGGGGGAAATTGTCATTATAATTGTTATTTATTAAAATAATTTATAATTATAGCTTGAAAGTGTCATATACCTCACGTTTAAAAAAAAAAATTATTTTAGCTATTGTCCATTATTCAAAATAAAATGGAGTAGTGTATAGCTATCAAATGGACACAATTAATAAAACATTAGACACATGATATATTTATGAAGAGATTTTTTTACAGGAAATTGGAGCATTCAGGAAATTTATAAAAAATTGAGAAACTCAGAAAGTGGAGAATTTTTAGAAATGTGTAAATAAAAAAATAGTTTAGAGATTTGTTAATAAATGGGGGAAATTCCACATTTATTGAGGAACAAAATGAAAATCACATTTATTGAGGAACAAAATTTTAATTTTATGAAAACTTCTTTACAGGAAATTTATAAAAATTGAAAAATTAAAAAAATGGAGAATTTTTAGAAATATGTAAATAAAAAAATAGTTTAGAAATCAGTTAATAAATGGGGAAAATTCCATACTTATTGGGGAACAAAAAATGAAAATCCCATTTATTGGGAAAAAATTTTTAATTTTGTGAAGATTTTTTACAGGAAATTAGAATATTCTGGAAATTTATAAAAATTGAGAAATTCAGAAAGTGGAGAATTTTTAGAAATATGTAAAAAAAATTGTTTACAGATCTGTCAATAAATAGGGTAAAAATTCCACACTTATTGGGGAACAAAAAATGAAAATCCCATTTATTGGGGAACAAAATTTTCATTTTGTTTTTTTAAAAAGTAAAATTTTTTCTCCATTTGTTAACAAATCCCTAAAGAAGTTAATTTTATTCTGGATTATGCAAACGAATTTTTAAAATTATAGAAAATTTTGTGTATTTTTCGGTTTGCATTCAAAATTATTCAAACTAATCTATAATACATTCTTTTGTTAAAAAATATTTTTGAAAGCATGATTAAAATGAAAATATTTTAAATTTATCCACATCGGAAATATATTTGACTTGACATTTGCATGCAGGTTTAATAAATGTATGTTTATATATTTATTCGAAAAAAAAAAATAAAAAATTTTTTTTTCCTTCCACAAAAACCTATAGACCTATCAGGTTGTCTACCTTTTTGTTTGATCAAGAAACCGATCAGAAATTTTTTTCAATGTCATCCTAAACTCGTTCATCCAAATCTCTTTGCCTTTCCCCCAAAAGAATATAACCTATTAAAATAAAATATTCAAAAGTTCTTCGCTTGAAAAGTTAAGTAAGGAAAAGTAGATTTTACAGTTGCGTGGATTTTCGAACAAGATTTTTCGATGTTTTAAAAACTTGCAAAGGAATATTTCGTGAAAGTTACCGAATGAGAAATTTGTTTAGTCTGCTGGAAATTTTTTTGTGGCTTGTTTTGAATAATCTTATTAGAGTTCTCTTTAATATAGTAGGATGCTGAACGCTGCAACTATAGATTCAATACAATTTATCTCGATTCAAACGATTGGGATCATGTTAAGCCAATTAAGGTTACTATGTTCGCAACATAATTGAGACGATGCGATAAGAAACAAATACTGTTCTAGCGTGAGAATTGCGAAAGATTTTGTGTCAGAAAAAATAAATAAATAAATAAAAATGGAAGCAATCCATTGGGTTATGTTTATTCAACTGAATCTGAAAATTCAGCGTGTGCAATATGTAACACTTCCTGATAGTGGAATAATGCTTACTGGAATCCACTCTCTAAAGATTCTTCTTTTCAGCATAATCAATGATCCACTAAAAATCGATATGGCAGTGACATTGAAAACGTGGGAAATTATGTAAATTGTTTTCTTTTCTTCTACTGTTGTACGTATTGAGTTCGCAATATCGACTAAAAAACAAGTGAACCTTAATAATGAGGTAGATTATGGTATATTTTATGTCTGGTTTACATTTCTCAGAATGTAAATCTATTTAGAATATCGAGATTTAGGGAACAACTGAATCATCTTGATTTATTAATGATTTAAAAGAATATGATTTAAATTCATAAACATGTCAAAAATGATTTACAAACTATTCTTATAACTAAAAAATATTTGTTACTTTAAGTATTTTTATGCTAAACTTTCAATCCATAATATAATTTAATTATTCTGAGACTAGAATTCTTAAATTTCATTTTTAATATTAGAAATTGCGAATATTTTAATATTAATCATTTTTCTTTCTTTTTTTTTTTCAATTGGCTTCTCTGTTTTATTATTATTATTTTCCTGCCATTTTAATTATAACAACTAAAATATACTTTAAACTGCAACACCAACAATAGCACTACTACTGTTAATGAAGATTAATTTTCTAAAATTTAAATAGAAATTTTTTTCTTATTAATTTTCATAAAAAAACTAGTAACGAATTTTAAAAAATTAATCCCCCAAAAAAAGATTAAAATAAAAATCTAGCATGTTTTATCTTAGGTTTTACTATTTAATGTTTTTGTTGTGTAATATTTCCTGTTCTCTATTGTTTTTTTTATATTTTTTAATGGATTATTTTCCTGTAAATCCATTATTATCTATTATTGTTTTCAATTCACTGGACATTTATCTTGGTCTTGCCTATTGTTGCCTATGTTTCTTGGAACGGACATATCAATTCTTAAGATAAGTTTTTTTATTTTATTTTTATTTTTATCTAATAATCAGTTTATATTTTTGTCCTTTTTTTATAGGGAAACGTGTGACGTTATTAGATTTTTATTATTAAGAGATAATGACGTTCTGGTTCACTGTGAATCGTACACAAATCTAGTTTGTATATTATCCAAAATAAAATCTTGCATATTATTAACACTATAATCTAATTTCTAATAATTCAGAAATAGTATTTATTCATTTTACTGATTGCTTTTTAAAATATGATTCATTCAGTTTACAATTTTATAAGTCATAAGAAATGTCTGTCAAATAGTAAATAACAAGATGAGTAATAATATTTACTCATCTCGAGTTTAATGATTGTAGCAATGACTTTGAATCCGAAAAAAAAAAATTAAAACTAGATTTGCAAGCTCGTTGACTAATATATATTTACAAGAACATTTTCTAATCGTATAAAATAAGATTAAGTTCGATACTTAAGAGCAATAAAAATAAAAATAAAAAAATTGCGTGTTCATGAACTTGAAAATCGCTGGAGATCTTTTAATTTTGTCGCGCGCGATTGTAGCGGCGACAGATTTCCATCTCTCGCATCGCGTCGCTCGCTAACGATTTACATGTTTTGAAATTTCGAAATTGGATCTTTTTTATAAAATTGACATCTTGTGAATTAATAAATATTGCAGAATAATTGTTTGCATAATTAAAAAAGATTTTAATATTATATAAAAAATAAAATTTTAAGCGAATTTATAGACTATATAAAATAGAAATAATTTTTATGAATATAAATGCATCAAAAATTCACAAAATTTGAATCGAGAATTTATAATGATTTTTATCCTTTCTTTACGAGTTACAAAATTGATTTTTGTCGCCTAGCTACTGCTATACACCTGTAGCGATGCGATAAAATCATTCCTATGACTAGTATAATTGGGGAACGGTCCGCATAGCAATATTGTAACTCTTTATTACAAGTTATTAACTATTCGTCTCGCTTAGTTAATAAACAATAATAGAATTTTTGAAAATTTGAAAATCAGCAACATGTTGTTATTATTTTTATTTTTAAACCTTGCTCCTACATATTTTCCTTCAATTAAGAGGTAAGTTTATCTGAATCACTTTTTACTTAATCGACCTCATAGCTATGCACCATTTAAGTAAAAAAACAACTAATTCTATCTCGAATTAGATAACATTATTTTCAAATTTAATAAGCCATTTGTAGTCGGATTTTGTTAAGGAAACTGTGCAGCGCTTACTTAATATTCTAAGAAGACATTTATTGGAGGTTAACGTTCAGAAATTTTAAATACAGTATGAATGATTTCAACAAACATTCTTCTCATATTTTTCAGTTAAATCTAATTTTAAATTGTTGTTTTCTTTTATTTCCTTAATAATAAATCATCTGAATAAAAAAATTTAATATAAAAATACACGCAATAAAAATTAAATGTGATCAAAATGCTACCCGCGACAAAAAAAAATGGCTGCCAAAGAAGGCCCGTAAATAACATAATTTTTACGCTTCTTTATTTATTTACATAATTTTTTTATGCAGCAGATTTTCGATTAAAAATACGATTTAATATCAAATCTATGTTGTACTACACATTTCTCAATGATTATCTTTGTAGGTCAGTCAATATATCTCTGATTTTATCGTAAGGGAAAATATTTCTTAGTGCCCTGGAAGTTTGTCCATCCATGAAAATTTCAATTAAAACTATATCTTGTTAATTTTATCTTCATGCTCATGTATTGTTGATTAAAACTGTACGCCACTCATAATTAAGATAATTAACGAAGATAATCTATATTCGTAATGTTTCAAAGCCATTTTAATATCCATTTTTAAAACATTTTTTTTTTATCGAGTTCTGTTTTCTGATTTTTTTAAACAATAAAATTTAAAATCTACAAATTGTTTCCAATAAAACTACTTACGTAAAACCAACAAAAAAATTTAATTAAATTTATTTAATCATGTAATTAAACAGGTTTATTTTAAATAAACTTAAAGTTCTATTAAGTAGAATAGGTCAAGTTTACAAACCCAACCCATTAAACAAATTTTATAATTTTATTTTCGAATTAAATAATTAATTAATTGTGATGACAATTTTCTTTTCCTTTTCTATTTTTTTTTTTTTTAATACAACTAAAATTAGTTTTAAGAATGAATAAATACAAATCGATCTAGCTGAATTTAAAGTTGTAATAAAATTCGATACTTTGTATGTTTCTTTGGAAAATATTCTCTACAATATTCGCTATTTGATATTTCCTACATTGGATAAATAGATTTGAATCGTTCTAGTAGATTTTATCAATTTTCGAATTTTTGTTACTGAAAATAACGATTTTTATTTTTTTTTTCATTTTTTTAGCTACTCGAAGATAAAGCGATTTTATTTTCATATTTTGCCAATAAAAATATAAAATATTATATTAACGATTTTATCAATTTTCGAATTTTTGTTACTGAAAATAACAATTTTTATTTTTTTATTTTTTTCATTTTTTTAGCTACCCGAAGATAAAGCGATTTTATTTTCATATTTTGCCAATAAAAATATAAAATATTATATTACATCGATATTTTCTTCTTCTATCCTCACATAAATCTTCCTTCAGTCTGGGAGAAAATAAAAATGAATTACCTTCAGATAGTTTTTAATTAATCAAAAAATAAATTTCGAGAATTTAATTTATTATTACGCTGCTCCATAATTTGATTACTCTATAATTAATCCATAAAATATTTCCTAATCATTGTTAGAGCTGATCAATTGTGGTAAATTTAAGAGATAATCTTATTAAATTAATGAATCTTGTCTACGTAATGATTATCTATTTTTTATAAAATATTGCTGATGATATATCTTTGACTTATCATTAGAAGGATAATAACTTCATCTTGGTTTTGATATCGGTCGTAGTTTTTTTATTATTGAATTAGTCGGTTTGTCTGGACATTTCTAGCACATAATTTTTCCCCTTGTGAATATAGTAATAATATCAACTCTTACCATGTTTTGACGTTATATTTGTGATACCATCATTTCCTTGTCATATCGACGTTCATACATTGATTAACAACGTCATTCATTATAAGAATCACTCATTGACATCATATTTAGGCAACATGACCCATATCAGTATTCTTAATAATATTCTAACTTTAAACCTTCCCAGTTAACAGAAGGACCCATCAACACTAAAATTCGAACAAGTCTGACAGATTAAAAACTTGTTACTATTTTGACCCATATTATCTGTAGGATTAATGGATGAAGTCATTTTGAAAAGCTTCATTATGATAGATCAAAGGATATGAGAATGTATAGAGAGCAGACACACAGCCAGACATTCACTCTTATACTTTTATTGTACTTAATAAAAATTTTATAAATTCCTTCTCTTAAAAGCCAAATACAGATTTCCAAATAAGCTGTTGATACTGAAGCTGTTTTAAAATTTTTATTAAAGTTTATTTTGTTACGATTTACTTTTATATCAAAGCTAGTAAATTTTAAATAATTTATGTCTACATCTCATCGAATAAATCGAACATTTATTATATTTTCAAGAAGATTTTTGGGATTAACCTCGTACTATTTTTAAGTAAACAGGTACAGTCGCTTCCCGGAATTATAAAATATTTTTTTAACATATTTTATAACTGGCAGTACAGTTTATCATCGAACTGACACAATTAGTGTTCTTTATCTATGATTACACTTAAATATCTGATGGAAAAAAAAAAAAACAGTCTAGCCAAAACCGAGTATTTTTAGAAGGTTTAAAATTATTTAGAATTTGGTTAACATGATACTAGCAATGTTTTAAATCTCGATAATAGATCTAGTATATTTTAAAACATAAATTACCAGATTTTGCTCTTGTGCCTTTACTGCATCCTTATATACTTAAAATATCCAGAATATCCAGGTTTTCAAGATATTTGGAAACGTACAAAAAGAGTAGGCAGATTATAAGGCAGAAGTAGAAAATCAATAACCTAGTTACCTCAATTTAATATGTAATATTGTAGTTTGATGAAACGTCTTCCGTTATTTAGCTATTTTAATACATTCAAATTCATTTCTATTAAGAATTAAATCATAAATTCTTGTTTACTTGCACGAGTTTATTGCAATTTATGCTTATTGTATAGCCATGAATTTCATCGTTATGGCAACTCGACGTGAATTTAAAGAGAAAAACATCAGTGATTTGTTTTTTCTAAATAATTATTATATATTTTCTGGATGATAATAAGATGTAGATATATATATATAATCAGTGCAATTATTTAGTTCTGATTTAAACAGTGAATTGTTTAGCATTCAACACTCGAACATCTAAGTAGGTTTCTTGTTGTGCTATTATGTCTGCTGAATTCAAATATTAAATGCTAAATTGTACACTATAATCAACTCAAAAATTTCGAAAAAAAACAATTTTTTTGTTATTTATCTGAGCGCGACGCCAACGCGATTCGCGTCGCGTGTAAATTACGACGTATTTCGGTTCGTCGAAATCGCTGATGATACCAATATTTAAATATCAATTATTCTGACTGAATTAACACTGTTTAAACAATATTATTAATTGCCACCATAATAATTGATTCAGTTAAAAGGCCGAGAGAAGCGAATTGCGACGCGACGCGATGGAAGCGTAGATGATAAACATCTGCAAAAGGAAGCATTAAAACCAAAAAATATTTATTTTTGAAAATATCACATTCGGTTTTTATCTTTTTTAAAATCGGAAATGCATTTTCTTGCTTTATTTCCTTATATTTAGAACATTATAACTGAGAAACTAGACAGAAAGAAGAAAGAATTTTACCTCAATCAATCAATGACTAGTTTATGGCACTCTATTGTTAACGTAGGCGTATCAAATTCAATCTTCACACTTGTGTGTTCTAAGAGATGAGTTTTATGCTTTTTTTTAATTTAATATAATTTAGTTAGGAGTCTAACTTGATTACTACAATAAAATTTATTTTCTAGTTTTCATATTGAGGAATATTACCTTCAAAACAGGTTTGATGTAATCTTGAATTAGATTATCTTCTAAACTTTATCAACAGCAGAAGCAGTTAACTTAAAACGTGAAGATGTAGAATAAATTCCAAATATTTTATAATGTGCATATATTAAATATCAAAATCAAAGTAATTATACATTCTCCATTAATATAAAAAATTTATTACAACAAAGTTTAATAATAAAACTTAAAATGGGATATTAAATATTTAACCGAACTTAATCCTTAATCATCAATCAAGTTACGTCATAAAAATATTATTTTTATGCCTAAAACGACTGTGTATGACCTACATAATATGATTCAATAAATTTTATTTCTGTTCTGCTAATAAAATTCAACGTAAAACTTAACATTTCAATAATTTATGTGCTTTGGTTTGTTTTTACTACACAATACATTTTTCTAGCACGAACAATAATGATTGTATTTATTTAAAAAAGAAACCATTCTTTAAGTAATAGTTTGAAGTGTTGCAATATTATTTTTTTCTATTTAATTTTGAGAATAAAATTTTATTGTTTCGTTTATTGCGATCCTTATTATATTAGTAAACATTAAAAACTGTAAAAGTATCGTTCGGTGGCGAAATAAAATCGTTATTTAATTTGATTATTAACACAAGTGTATAAAATGATTTTTTACTATTGTTGCTGTAACAGTTTTAATATTTCTTTAATAGCAGTCCAATATTTTGTAGCATACAAAATATTCCTGGCATCTATTTTTAATATTTCATTAATAGCAGTCCAATATTTTGTAGCATACAAAATATTCCTGGCATTTATTTTTAATATTTCATTAATAGCAATCCAATATTTTGTAACATACAAAATATTCCTGGCATCTATTTTTAATATTTCTTTAATAGCAGTCCAATATTTTGTAGCATACTAAATATTCCTGGCATCTAGTTTTACTATTGTTACTGTAATAGTTTTAATATTTCTTTAATAGCAGTCCAATATTTTGTTGCATACAAAATATTCCTGACATCTATACAAAATATTGAATACAGTCATTTAGGTTATGTTTCTTTAATATCAGTCCAATATTTTGTATGCTGCTTTAGTAATAAACACGTTTCAGGAAATATTGCTATAAAATGTTCTTGTTCGAAATATTACAAAATTCGAATTTTATTAGATATCTACTGCACGATATAAATATTAAAAATAAAAAATAAAAATAAAAAACTCCAACTTTGCATTGTTTGCTAGAAAATCGAGCTTTTATTAAGAGAAATACTTGTCATAGTTTTCTAAACATAAGGGATGGATAAATGAGGAGATCTCTAGAGAAAATATTCCCGTTTGGTACGTCTTTCAGACTAAATCGATAAAGCAAAAACAAGTTTGCCAATATAGTTAGTCACAGACCATCGCAAACACGATGATAGATCAAGGACGAGATTTACTTCCTGACTTTTCGCAAAAAAACAAAAAAAAAAAAAAATTAAAATAAAATAATAAACCAAAATGATAAACGTCACTGTGACATGACACGAATAAAGGAACTGTGATTAAAATAAATAAAACTAAAAATATTAAAAAAATATAAAAATATTTGTAGCAAATATGTAACTCGTTTAAAAGATTATTAGTGTTACGATTATGCAACATTAAATTCTACGTTTGGCTTCCGTTTAATAGTTTCCACATTTAATGGTTGCCTTCAGGGCCGGATTACTATATTACCCACGAGACATAAAAAAATACTTAAAAAGATTATTTCGTGCTGAGGCTTCTTCAGAAAATATATCTTCTTTCGTTCCTTAATCTGTTTTGTCCATTAAACTTCCGGATTTTATCGAGGAAACTTTTATATATCAAAAATGTAAAAAAACATCGAAAAATATTATATATTAATAATTTTATCGAAATATATTATCTACTGCGATTCCGAATAATTATAAATTCATCAGGAAAATGCATGCAAGTTCAATATTTTACAAGTTCTAGAAAAAGTTGTCTGTTCATTAATCTCCTAAAAATATCACGAAAATACATCTGAAATATCATTAAAAAAATTTTAATTTATCATTTCTATGAAAAAAAAAAACGAAAATATAAGAAGATTATTTTATATGATGTTTACTAAGAAAACATCACTCCAGTCCTTATTAATCCAGTCGCTGCTAAGTTGTTTAGACTGTTCCTGTTTATACAGATATTTAGATGTTTCTGCTTCATATTGATATTATAATTCCTGTTTTTTAGAGATATTTAAATTTTCCTGTTTTGTATGGATATTAGATTTCCTTTTTTAAATTTAAATATGGTGTTTGGATATTTTTGTGATAATACTTAGATGCTTCTGTTTTATGTAGATATTTCAATGATCTTTTTCAAATATAGGTATTAAGATGTTCCACTTTTATATAGATGTTTAATGTGTTCCTGGAAATATAATAATTTAGATGTTTTTTCTTCTATCCAGTTATAAATTGCTTCTATCTTGTATATTTTGATGTTCCTTTGTTATATGAAATTTAGATGTTCTTCCGATATACTGAAATTTACATGTCCTCTGTTAAACTGAAATTTACGTGTTTCCTCCGTTATACTGGAATTTACGTGTTTCCTCCGTTATACTGGAATTTAGATGTTCCTTTGTTATATGAAATTTAGATGTTCTTCCAATATACTGAAATTTACATGTCCTCTGTTAAACTGAAATTTACATGTTTCGTCCGTTATACTGGAATTTACATGTTTCCTCCGTTATACTGGAATTTACACGTTTCCTCCGTTATACTGGAATTTACACGTTTTTTACGTTGTACTGAAATTTACACATTTCCTCCGTTCTACTGAAATTTACACGTTTCCTCCGTTGTACTGGAATTTACACATTTCCTCCGTTATATCGAAATGTATACGTTTCCTCCGA